>SKCR01004678.1:0-26257 GCA_019454045.1 Zanthoxylum bungeanum | reverse complement strand
ACAACATATTGAATTCAAGTAAAGAAAACTAAATAAACGAAAGCAACACAACAAAAAGAAAGATGGTGCCGTTTTACCCAAGCGGTACGTGGAGTTGTGGCCCGAGTACAGATCATATTACCGTCCATTCGGAATCGGCTATGAAATTTATGTCCGGGTTTCCATCCGATATACCGCGAGAGTTGACACATCTCTCATTCATCCAATACCCACAACATACATCATACACAAACGGATACCACAAATACAAAAATATAATATCAATATAAATGACCAGAAAATAAAATGAGAATAAGTGTGACAAAAGATTCCCCTCAGGTCTAACCGTTTAAGCCGTCTCTCGGACTCGCGTTCCACGGAAATCGAAAGGGGGGTAAAGCTCCGCAACTTTCTGGTCCACTGGTTCAACGTCCTAGCTCACTGCTTCACTGTTTTGCTTACGGGTCGAACTCGTTCTGCTCCTATTTGGCTTCTGTCTTGCTGCTCACTGCACGGGCCACCGTTTTAAACATTTCCAATAAACTATTCCAAGTTTGTGTGGGTTCTTAGTGCAATTATATTGTGATTATTTTTGGGATTGTCTATGCAGTTTTTATGTTACTGTTTTTTAGGATTTGGGCTGCTGTTTTAAGGGTAATTCAGGGACTGTTTTTGAGTGTTTGTTAGGGGTGTTTAGTGGTTGTAAGGGTTGTATGGGGGGGGGATGTGTTGGCTAAGAAATTCGGCTATGGAGGGGGTGCAAGGGAGATGGGGTTCACGGCTAAGGGGGATGGATGGAGAGAGAAAATTTTCTGTTTTGATTTCTTGCTTTGGCCGTGAGTCTTGGTGTGTTTTCTAGGGCTTGGGCGTGACTTAGGTTGTGTGAGGAGAGCAATGGCTTTGTTAGGGGTGTTTATATAGAGAAGGGTTAGGGGTCACCTTGTCTCCAGGGAAGGGATTTTGGGCATTCCATAAAGACGATGGATTCGTGCTAGGTAAGGAAAGCAATGGATTTGATTGGGGGACATGTCTTGGCTAGATTAGGAATACAATATATTGATTGGTTAGGATTAGGCATTATTTGTTAGATTAGGAAGTCAATATGTGATTGGCTTTAATTGGTTAGGATTGATTTTAATTTGGTATGATTATATTTGATTAGTATGTGATTGTTTAATTTAGGCATGATTTTAGTTGAAGTTGGTAATTGTTTCTTTAATTGGTAAATGGTTTAAATGTTTTATTTTAATGTTTAATATTAATTTAATATTTATTATTTATTTAATTTGGGAGTGTTTTATGGGCTTTGGGGAGCTAAATGGGCTGGGTTGTGAGGCTAGCAGCAAAACCAGAATTACCGGCTCCGTTCGAACGCTTCCTCGCACGCGGCACGAACGTCCGCAATCTGCACGAGGTCGAACGAAGTAACGAACGCAGCACCAACGAAGACACGTAGTGAGCTTGTTTATCCTGAATTTCCCCTTCGATATCCGTTTCCCGCGGCTTTCATGACTCAAAAGGTAGTGCCTCCAATGAGGCTCATCATCGGGTTTCACATGCGAAAATGCAATGCCTACAATGACCAAGCAATTTCCTGATGCACCCCCAAACACAATTTCTTGGGATTAAGCCGCAGGTTGTATCTGTCAACTCTCTGAAGGAACCTTCCAGTGCTTCATATGCCCAACTCTTGTCTCTGATTTCACCATCATGTCATCCACATACACCTCAATCTCTTTGTGCATCAAGTCATGGAAAAGTGTAGTGGCCATCCGTTGATAAGTAGCTCCTGCATTCTTGAGCCCAAACGACATTACCTTGTAACAATAAGTACCCCACTCAGTAACAAATGAAGTCTTGTGTTGTCTTCCTCAGCCATGAGAACCTGATTGTAACCTGAAAATCCATCTGCAAATGAATACATAGCAGATAAAGCCGCACTATCAACCAGAACATCTATATGCGGCAGAGAGGAAAATCATCTTTCGGACAAGCCTTGTTGAGATCTCTGTAGTCTACACACATTCTGACCTTCCCATCTTCTTGGGCACCGGTACTATATTAGCCAACCACTCAGGATACTTTAATACTTCCAGGAACCCCACATCTATCTGTTTCTTAACTTCCTCTCTGACTTTCTCAGCCCATTCTGGTCTCATCCGTCGAGTTTCTGTTTTACTGGCCTCATATTCGGATAAGTTGGTATTGTGTGTTGGGCAATGTTTCTGTCTACCCCAGGCATGTCCTCATAGGACCAAGCAAACACTTTGGCATATCTGACCAACACTTCTTCTAATTTCTCCCTCTATTCAGAGGTAACTTCACTTGCAATCAGAATTTCTTTGGGGTTCTCAAGCGTACCCAAGTTAAATGCAGTAGTTCTGGCCGAACTGATATCAAATATGCTTGATTCGTGCAGAGTAAATGGAAATGACTCAGGCAAGTAAGCAAAATAAATGTCTTTATTATTGGATAATGCGGAAGTACATTCAAACAAATCATGAAGGTAAATGTCTTCATCATCTATAGACACTTCTTCCTCTGCAATCAGGTCTTCCTCAGGCTTTTTGTCCTCTCCCAGAGTCAGGCTCTCCAACTTCATTAGTTCTTCCTCCCAATTCTCTTCTTCTTTCTTCACAATTTCTTCAACTATCAGCTTCTTACCCAACATATCCTGGAAGATCTCAAAACAAGGTACCACAATTCCATTAACTTCCACAGGTTCAAGCTCCCATTGATATCCTGAAGCTTTCACAAAACACTCCATCAGTTTCAGGCCCTTTTTCTTGACCTTCGGTTTTTCTTCATCAGATTTGTACCCCAAACCTTTCCGAGTAGTCTATCCTCTGAAATCTGGCAGTCTTGAACCTTCACCCGGTTCAAACTTCATTTTTTTCATGATCCTAGCCACCCAAGGATCCACCCATTCCTCAAAAGTAGCTGACACCTGAAACCTCGTGAAAGGTTGTATCTCCAAGGCAGCCACGACATTATCTACCTCAGGACGGATAGTAACAACTTCTCCCTCATACGGGAACTTGATCATCAGATGTAAAGTGGAAGGCACGCCCCCAAATTTGTGAAACCAAGGCATTCCCAACAACAAGGCAAAAGTGGCTGGGATGTCCAGCACTGTAAACTCAACTTCATATTCAATAGGGCATACCTTGACCATAGCCATAAAAGTACCATCAACTCCCCTTTTACTGTCATCATAAGCCTTAATAGTCATGCTGGAGGGGTCCAAGTCTATTGCTTTCATACCCAATCTCGCCAGAATTTTCAGCGGGCACACATTGATGGACGAACCGTCATCCACCATCACACATGAAGTTCTCTTGCCCCTCACCTCGGCCCTGAAAAATAGAGGCCTATTATGATTTCTCCCCTCCGCCGGGAGTTCATCCTCAGAAAAAGATATCTGCAAAGCTTCTTTCTGAACCGACCCAACAAACATTGCAGGGTTGGCATCTTCCGGTACCACAATTTTGCTAAAGGCCTCAACCATGGCCTGCCTATGCTCCCGAGATGCACATAACAGTTCCCATATACTCACTTGTGCTCTAGTCTTCCTCAATTGCCTCAGCACTATATCCCCCTCAGTATTTTCTGTAGTCTCAACCACTTCTCTACCATCTGTCAAAACTTCCTTACCCTTTTCTACCATATCATTGTAAAAACGACCGCTGCGCGTCATTCCCCTCACTTCTTCCTCATCACTGCTAGAGAAATCAAGCCAAAAGTTTTTCCCCTGCTCAGTCTCATCTTCACTAGTACTATCCCAGATTCCCAGGCAAAAGGCTTGAAGGTGAAAGGATTTTAAGACAAGGTCTTCTGGGAGGCCAGAATTAATCATATAGGCTGGTGGTGGTACGACACGGTAGTTGGGTAAGGGGTTTCTGTGTGTGTCAGACGGTTCTGTTTCTGGGTCAGGTATTTTCTTGGAGTCTATCAGGTCTTGGATTTCATGGCGGAGTCGGGCGCAGTTGTCGGTGTCATGGCCCTTTTGTTGGTGAAAGTGACAGTAAAGGCTTGGGTTATAATGTGATGGTGGGGGATTGGGTAATGGTTTGGCTTCTAGGGGCGACAGAAGTCTTTGTCTCTTCAACTTCTCCAATACTTTGGACAAGGGCCTACCCAAGTTGGAGAATCTCCGGTTCCGGATAGCGGCAATCTCAGCAGACACAGGCTTTGTTCCCGATGTTCCCCTAATGGGCCTCCTGTTTAGACCATAGAATTTTCTATTCTCGGCCTATTCTTCCTTAATATCCATGACAGTTTCCCTCAACTGCCAAAAGTCTGTAATCATGGAGGTCATCCTCCTCAACTTGCTATAAATGGAGGGCTTGGTGCCATTGATAATTATTTTAATTTGGTCCTTCTCCGAGGGCCTAGTCTGCATTTTCAACAACTGACCTCTCCATCGGTCCACATACTCCTTAAAACTCTCTTCCAATTTTTGCTTAACATTCTCCAGATCGCGGAGTGACATATCGATCTCTAGGTCAGTGACATACTGCTTCAGGAAGGCGTCAGCTAACTCCCTCCAATCTTCCTTCACTTTCTTCTCCAAACTGTGGTACCACACCACGGGAGCTCCCTCGAGCGACATTCCAAACATATTCTGCACTTGGCGCTGTAAGACATGCCAACTGAACTCATGACTGATACAAACTGTCGGAGATGCACCCTTGGATCCCCATTCCCATTAAACTTAGCCATATCAAGCATCTTGAACTGTGCCGGAAACTGTTCCTCGAAAGTCAGTGTGTCATAATCCAGCAAATCCTCTTCTTACCCCTCATTTTGCGGGTAACTGACTCAACCTGATCCCGAAGTTTCTGTAACTCTACCTGAGACCCAGATACTCTGTCTGCTGCATACTCTCCCATATCATCATCAAAAGTGGGGATATCATCCCCCAACCCATTCGGAGGCTCCTCACGCCTCACATTCTCAGAATCTCCCCCAGCACGGGGCACAACCATACCAGCCACAGCAGTAGTCAAGGCTTGCAACTGTTCAGTAATCTTGGTGAGACTGTTTTCCAACTGATCTATACGGGATACCTCAATATCTGATTCACTCATGTCTGTTCTCGGTATTTTGGTGAGTCTTCCCTCTTTTCTAACCCAACAGGAATCTATGATGCCTTTCTAAGACATAAAGGGTGTTAACATGTTATATGTATGTATGAGGTGCATGAGATGCATGTAACATATATATAACATACTAAATCAACTAAATTTTCAAACAAATCGGCCCGTTATCATTTTAGAAGCTTTTAGGCTAACTGTCATAGGAGTGAACTCGTCCCAGTTTAAATGGCCCAACAAGTTCACATCTCATGGCAAGGAGCCCAACTAAATCCAAATGGTAATGTTCCGAACACAAGCACAAAGTGGCCCATCAATCACTTAGAAGCCTTTGTCCCAATCGTCATAAAATACATTCTTGTCCCAGTTTAAATGGCCCAACAAGCCCATATCCCATGACAAATGGTCCAAATGGATCCAAACGATGATGTTCCCAAACACAAGCATAGAAGAAAGATAATGCAAGCATAAAACAATGATTTCAACAGAATGGCCCATCAACATTTCAGAAGCTTTGGGCCTAATGGTCATAAGGTACGAACTCGCCCCAGTTTAAATGGCCCAACAAGTTCGCATTTCTGTCAATAGTCCAACTGCATCCAAATGAGGATGGTCCACAAGCACATATTCAAGGAAATAATTGTTACTTTAACCATACAAACCCGGTCTATGGGTGGGTTCGCAAGAGTGTAGACAAAGGCTCTCACCGGCGAAGGATGGCCCACAACTAGGTCTCCCCAATCAAGGGTTCGAGCGACCAAGTGAGCGCACCTTTTTTATACACTAAGGTACATGCCAATGAGCTATGGTGTGTGACTGACTGTCAAATGGATTTCCCGTTGTAGATTCCCCAGAGGGAGGGTGGAGCGAGGCTCTCTTAAGTACCCTAGCCTCTTAGGCTCTTATCGCTTGGTGACAGGAATAAACAACGAGTCCTCCAAATTAGTCCATCACAATAGGCTAAGGGTAGATGGCTATAAAGGTGCCTTCACAGTTTTTCCTTCTAGGAAGGTAGTGAATGAAGGAAGACACCAAACCATTACCTAGCCTCAAAATGCCCTTGATTAAATCCTCATTTTATCCACTATAGACACGGTCAATTAGAACATAAATCCAAACATTACAAGACAATATTTCGGGGCCGATTCTCTATCCCCAGTGGAGTCGCCAGACTGTAGGACACAGGAACTGGACGACACATGCTGTCCCGGGCTCGCGGCCCGGTTGGGAGTACGGAGTAGCCCACGGGGGACTAAACCGGAGAATAATGGAGTCGCCACCTGGTGTGAACTGGGAAAATGAGATTTAAGGCCGCACTCACCCCTCGCAAGGGAAGACCTCAAACCGTTGGGTTCAGAATGGTCTCTTACTTATCACTTGTAATGAAAGGATTTATGTAATAATTTAATCAAGTTTAAGTAACACTTATTTCCAAGAGTATCATGCTTCTAAATTCACATGTACAAGATAAAACTTACACCTAAAATTACATATATTTCACATCTAAGATTGCATGCTTGAAAGTACATCAAATTAGCAACGAACATACAACTTCATTGGCATATTATATTCACGAAAAACACAAGCACACACACTAACCACACAAGCACACATGTGAGCACTTTTCCAAGTGGTACGTGGAATTGTATCCCAAGTACAGACCGCACTGCCGTCCATTCGGAATCGGCTACGGAATTTATGTCTGGGTTTCCATCCGATATATCACAAGAAATAATACTTAAATGCTATCATGACATGGATATATGAATTGTAATACGATACGTTGAGCCAAGACGAAGGTAAATGATGCAACCAATGGGATAAACATGCTTTTCACTATGATGCGTACAAAGATAAGAATGACTATATGGGATTTCATAATACATGCATGAATGGTATAGTTGGCTTTATGTGAGAGTTGTGAGCGTGTGCGTGAGTGCAAGGTGGCTTTATGGCGTGAGGAGTTGTGCTTGTGGTAAGCGGCTTAATGGCAGGCGAATTGCGTGAATTGTTTGAGTGTGTGGGGATTGTTTGTATTTCAGGGCGTGAAGGCAATGGTAGGGAATTAGCGATAGTCAGTGGGTGAGTATTAGGTTAGTATACTGGGTTGTATATGCGTGAATGAATGGCAGTGTGTGCGTGAGTGAATGGGACGTGAGCGTGGGTGTTGTGGCATGCAGGTCTGGGTGGCAGTTTGTGGATTGACTATGCGTGTGTTGATGTGGCTAATGGCTTGAGGCCAAAGGCATGTGTGTAGATTGCTTGCGCAGGGGACGTGTGGAGGGTGCAAGTGTATGTACGTGAAGACATGTTGCTATTGGCTGGTAATAGGCAGAAGCAAGGGATGAGAATATGGGTACACCAATGACAATAGGTCGAGCCAAGACAGGGATAGACGATGCAATCAATAGATGAAAGACACGGCAAATATCGTGGTAAAGGTAGCCTTTTTGGGCTTTTCTTCCCCCAAATGGAGAACCTTTTAATCCAACACAATAAGCCCATGCGCCTTTCGTTACGATGAGTACAAAGATAAAGATAACTATATGAAATTTAGTATGTCCGATTGAACATATCTTGTATTCAACCGAACACACATCAACCGGCGCGGAAAAGCATCGTGGTAAAGGATTTTAACCCCTCCAAATAGGGGACCTTTCACCGCACTTACTAAGCTCATGCGCTCGATTGAATCATGCATGCAAAGAATTAAAAACAATAATATCAAACTTAGTATGCCCGATTGAACATATCTTGCATTCAACCGAACACACATCAACCGGAGCGGTAAAGTGTCGTGGTAAAGGGTTTTAACCCCTCCAAATAGGGGACCTTTCAACACACTTACTAAGCCCATGCGCTCGATTGCATCATGCATACAAAGAATTAAAAACAATAATATCGAACTTAGTATGCCTGATTGAACATATCTTTCATTCAACCGAACACACATCAACCGGCGCGGCAAATCGTCGTGGTAAAGGGTTTTAACCCCTCCAAATAGGGGACCTTTCATCGCACTTACTAAGCCCATGCGCTCGATTGCATCATGCATACAAAGAATTAAAAAACAATAATATCAAACTTAGTATGCCCGATTGAACATATCTTGCATTCAACCGAACACACATCAACCGGCGCGGCAAAGCATCGTGGTAAAGGATTTTAACCCCTCAAAATAGGGGACCTTTCATCGCGCTTACTAAGCCCATGAGCTCGATTGAATTCTGCATAAACAAGTAACATGCAGAATTCAAATGACGAAAAATAAATAAACCAAAACAATATAAAACAAAAGAGGGTGCCGTTTACTCAAGCGGTACGTGGAGTTGTATCCCGAGTACAGATCATATTACCGTCCATTCGGAATCGGCTATGAAATTTATGTCCGGGTTTCCATCCGATATACCGCGAGAGTTTACACATCTTTTATTTTATTCCAAGTCCACAACATACAATATTTCATGATACATGCAGAATTATCTACTCAAGGGCCACAACATTCATTTTAGCATAACAATCATGCGAACAATATTCAATAAATAATAAAAATAAAACAGAAAACGAATGTGGAAAATACCCTCAGGTCTAACCTTTTTTGCCGACTTTCGGACTTGCGTTTCACGGAGATTGGAAGGGTAAGGCTCCTCAACTTCTCTGGTTCACTGGTTTAGCGTCTTAGCTCACTATTTTGCTGTTTTGCTTGCTGTTTGGTCTCCGTTTTGCTCATGTTTTCTATGTATTCTGCTCACTGTTTCAGGTCTATTAGTGGACTGTTTTTGCGTTTTTAGGGGGGTTTGGGTTGCTGTTTTTGTGGTTTTAAGGAGGCTTTGAGTGCAATTTTTTATGTTACTGCTTTAAGGTTTTTAGGGAATGTTTTAAGTGGATTTTGCTGCTGTTTTAGGGGTTAAATTACTGATGTTTGGGCGTGTAAAACAGTGCAGTTTTTGTGTTCACTGCAGTTCGGTTTTTGGTTGTAATTTTCGGTGATGGAGGGCTGCTGTATAGGGCTGGTTTCGGTGGCTTTAGGAGGATATAAATGCTGGTTATTTTTGGTTATGGAGGGGTTGAGGAGGGTGATGTGTTCGGCTATGGAGTGGAGGAGATGAAAATAATATTTTTTGTTACTTATTCTTGTGATTGGCGTGAATGGAGAGCTTTGAGAGGGGGTTGGAAATTCTTTGCTTCTTTATTTCTTGTGATGGGCGTGAACTAGGAGGAGGGAATGCCTTGGAAAAGTGTGGTTTATATAGAGAAGGGCTAGGGCTTCACCTTGTCTCACAAGGAAGGGATTTGGTGCATTCAAGTAGGATATGTTTTAGTGTTAGACAAGGAAAGCAATGGATTTGATTGATTAGGATTAGGCATTTAATTTGTTAGATTAGGAGTCAATATTTTTTTTATTTGTTATGATTGATTTTAATTAGGCATATCATCTTTTTAATTTAGGTATATAACATATTTGATTTGTTTAAATTAGGCAATGATTTTATTTATGTATTTATTTAATTGGTAAATGATTTAATTATTATTTTTAATAATTGGGCCGGGAATAATTTTTAAAACGTTAAACCAACAAGTTACACCGCCCCCGAAGCTAACCAGCGAACTTAATCCGAATATGAGTCAATTCTTGACTCCTCCCTTCCGACGTCCGTTTCCCGCGGCTCCCGTGACTTAAAAGGTAGTGCCTCCAACTGAGACTCATCATCGGGTTTCACATCCAAAAATGCAAATGCCTACACTTACTTAACCAATATCATGCCTAAACAAAGATAAATCAAATATTCAACCTTCCTAATTCACCAAAATTTGTCCCCCCAATCAATCAAATCCTTTCCTTGTTTGACACCAAATCCAATCTATTCCTTGTGAGACAAGGGGAAGCCCTAGCCCTTGTCTATAAAAGCAAGCCAAAACCAAAGCCATCCCCCCTCTCTCACACACGGCAAAACCCAACAAAAATAAGAAGCAACAAATAAACCTATCTCTCACAAATCAAACACCCTGAAACAAACCCTCCTCTCGCCACATACCATACAGCCCACAACAATCAATCGGAAAAAAAACAAACACAACCACTGCACGCATCAACACTTTACCAGCCCTCGGCAGCCACAAATATCAACAGTTCACCAGCCCTCGGCAGCCATAAAGCCACACAGCCCCATGCACTAGCCAACAAACACCCTTACAAACAAACCCTCATCTCGCCACAAAGCCACACAGCCCCATTCACGCATACAGCAGCCCCTTTCTACCGAAAACAACAGCCCATGCACCCCCCTAAAACACGCCTGGACAACCCCCTAAATCACCTAAAACAGAAACTAAAAAACCGCACCCCAAGCCTCCTTAAACAACCGAAAAATACAGCCCTTAGACCCCTAAAAAATGCAAAAACAATAGCTTTGAAGAACTGAAATAGTAAGCAAAAAATACAGAGAAAACATCAGCAAAACGGAGGTCAAACAGCAAGCAAAACAACAAAGCAGTGAGCTAAGACGCTAAACCAGTGAACCGGAGAAGTTGAGGAGCTTTAACCCTTCCGATCTCCGTGAAACGTAAGTCTGAAAGTCGGCAAAAAAGGTTAGACCTGAGGGTATTTTTCACACTTATTTTCAGTTTTATCTTTATTATTTATTGAGTTTTTTTCGCATGATTACTATATTAAAATGCATGTTGTGGCCCTTGAGTAGATAAAAATTCATGTACTGTAAAATGATGTATGTTGTAGCCCTTGAATAAAATGAAAAGTGTGTCGCCTCTCGTGGTATATAGGATGGAAACCCGGACATAAATTTCATAGCCGATTCTGAATGGACGGTAGTATGATCTGTACTCGGGATACAACTCCACGTACCACTTGAGTAAACGGCGCATATTTCGTTTTATGTTGCTTTGATTTGTTTATTATTCGCTACTTGATTTCCGCATGTTATTTATTTATGTAATGATGTGATCGAGCGCATGGGCTTAGTAAGTTGGATTAAAGGTCCCCTATTTTTAGGGGTTAAAATCCTTTACCACGATGTTTTGCCGCACCGATTGATGTATATTCGGTTGAATGTAAGATGTGTTCAATCGGGTATACGAAGCCATATTATGTCTTTATTTTTTATATGCATGATGTGATCGAGCGCATGGGCTTAGTAAGTTGGATTAAAGGGCCCCTATTTTGAGGGGTTAAACCCTTTACCACGATGCTTTGCCGCGCCGGTTGATGTATATTCGGTTGAATCTAAGATGTGTTCAATCGGGTATACGAAGCCGATATTATTGTCTTTATTTTTTATATGCATGATGTGATCGATCGCATGGGCTTAGTAAGTGGGATTAAAGGTCTCATATTCTGAGGGGTTATAATCATTTACCACGATGCTTTATGCGCCGGTTGATGTATATTCGGTTGAATGTAAGATGTGTTCAATCGGGTATACGGAGTCCGATATCATTGTCTTTACTTTTTATATATGTATTGTGTTGATTGCGCATGGGCTTAGTAAGTACGATTAAATGTCCTCTATTTTGAGAGGTTAAAATCCTTTACCACGATGCTTTGCCGCGCTTTTAGCCCGCTATTATTTATTAGTTGTCATCTATTCATTCGTTCATGTATGTGTCATGTTGTTTACTACATTTTGGAGGTCGCTGCTGTGACCCCGTTCGAACGCATTTCAGAACGCCACACGAACGCATGTTTTCTGTCTGGTCCCGTTCGAACGCGTTATCAAACGCTATACGAACGCGAACCTTCTGTTTACCATTTGAAAACGTATACGAATGCCGCACGAATGCCCACGGTAAACAGGTCCTCATGCATCACATCACGACATGTCTATCTTAGCATATAGTTATCTCTTTTTACCTTATGCATTTGTATTACCTCTTTAGTTATCTATTTCTATTATGCGCTTAAGTGTCTTTCCTTAATATGCATGCTTATATGAAGGCTATGTGTTTGCGCTTCTGTGCCTACCAATGTGAAATTGTATGTCTTCCGTATGTCTATTTATCTTTATGCATGAATTCAGACATAGATTATATACAAATAGGTTGTATGCAAGCATGGAAATGTGTTATATGTAAACTTAGATATGAGCTTTGTACCTATGCATGCAAACTTATGAGTGACTTATCCTTGGAAATATGTTGCTTAGGCTTGGTTAGATTATTGCACAAATCACTTTATTACAAGCGGCATAAGTAAGGGACCATTCCGAACCCAACGGTTTGAGGTCTTCCCTTGCGAGGGGTGAGTGCGGCCTTAAATCTTTATACCGGTTCACACCGGGTGGCGACTCCATTATTCTCCGGTTTAGTCCCCCGCGGGCTACTCTGTACTCCCAACTAGGCCGCGAGCCTAGAACAGCATGCGTCGCCCCAGATCCTGTGTCCCACACATGTGTTGAATCAAAGTTTGCTAGCAAGTCATATAAATCTGTGACTAAGAGATCAAATGAATTATTATAATTAATTCATACAGATTTGGGTGATTTTAAATCAATACCAAGTCGTGGTGGAAAGAATTACTACATCACTTTTATAGATGATAGTAGTAGATACTGTTATGTATATTTGATACATAGCAAAGATGAGTTTTTGAATATGTTTAAGACATATAAAACTGAGGTGGAAAATCAGTTAGACAAGAAGATCAAAATATTACGATCTGATAGAGGCAGAGAATATGAATCTAATGCCTTCACATAATTTTGTGCTTCTAATGGAATAATTCATCAAACAACAGCACCCTACACTCCACAACAGAATGGGGTGGCTGAACAGAAAAATAGAACTCTAAAGAATATGATGAATTCCATGTTTAATAGTTTCGGTTTACCACATAATATGTGGGGTGAAGCGTTACTTACAGCTAACACCATCTTAAACAGAATTCCACCAAAGAAGAGTGATCAATCTCCATATGAAAAATGGAAGAAAAGGCTACCGGCATACAAAATCCTGAAAGTGTGGGGTGCCTAGCAAAGGTTCAAGTTCCCTTGCCTAAAAGAGTTAAAGTTGGACTTAAAACCATTTATTGTGTCTTTATTGGATATACCAATAATAGTGCAGCATACCGTTTTCTAGTAATCAAATCTGGAATTTCGGATATCCAGGTAAATACAATTATTGAGTCTAATAATGTTGAATGGTTTGAGCATATGTTTCCTTATAAGGATAGACTTGATAAAAATAAACGAAAAATGCCTGAATTTAATCAAGAGAATGGGGATGATGTTGCCTCTTCATCTGGTGTTCAAAACAAGGATTTGGAACCAAATAAATCAACTCTCCAAGAGA
Source organism: Zanthoxylum bungeanum (assembly GCA_019454045.1). Classification (NCBI taxonomy): domain Eukaryota; kingdom Viridiplantae; phylum Streptophyta; class Magnoliopsida; order Sapindales; family Rutaceae; genus Zanthoxylum; species Zanthoxylum bungeanum. The sequence goes on along the minus strand of SKCR01004678.1, from coordinate 12,878 downwards.
AAGATTTAGAACCTAGAAGAGGAAAAAGAATCAAGGTAGCAAAAGAATATGGACCTGATTTTTTAACTTTTCTCACTGAAGCTGAACCTCAAACATATCAAGAGGCCATAACTTCGTCTGAATCTATTTATTGGCAAGAAGCAATAAATAGTGAAGTAGAATCCATTCTACAAAACCATACATGGGAGTTGGTAGATTTACCATCTGGTTGCAAACCGATTGGTTACAAAAGGATTTTTAAAAAGAAATTGAAGTCTGATGGTACAATTGATAAATACAAAGCTCGTTTGGTAGCTAAAGGATACCGTCAAAAACAAGGACTTGATTTCTTTGACACATACTCACCAGTAACCAGAATAACATCTATAAGGATGTTAATAGCAATTGCAACAATTTATAATTTGGAAATACATCAAATGGATGTAAAAACTGCATTCTTAAATGGTGAGTTGGATGAAGAAATTTATATGGAACAACCTGAAGGGTTTGTAGCAAAAGGACAAGAGAATAAAGTATGTAAGCTTGTGAAGTCACTTTATGGACTTAAACAAGCACCAAAACAATGGCATGAGAAATTTGATCATACAATGTTATCACATGGATTTTGGATCAATGAATGTGATAAATGTGTTTATATCAAGAAAATGAATAATGGTTCATATGTCATTGCATGCTTATATGTTGATGATATGCTCATCATGGGACCAAATTTAAGTGTCATAAACTCCACGAAGAAAATATTGAATTCGACCTTTGATATGAAAGACATGGGAAAAGCTGATGTTATCTTAGGAATTCGAATTCAAAGAAGTAGTGATGGTTATATTCTAAGCCAATCACACTACGTGGAAGCGATTCTTCGGAAATTTGGACATTTTGATAGCAGTCCATCTAAAACTCATTTTGATCCTAATAGTACATTAAAGAAAAATGTTGGGGACAGTGTGTCACAACTAGAATATTCTCGTATAATTGGTACGTTACAATACATCACGAATTGTACTAGACCAGACATTGCATACTCTGTGAATAGATTGGCAAGATATACGAGTAATCCTTCAAAATATCACTAGAATGCTTTAGTTAGAGTATTAAGATATCTTAAATACTCAATGAAGTTTGGATTGCATTATACGAAATATCCACCAGTTTTGGAAGGATATAGTGATGCCAATTGGATTTCGAATGATACAGAAAAAGCAACAAGTGGATATGTGTTTACACTTGGTGGAGCTGCAGTATCATGGAAATCACAAAAACAAACGTGTATAGCACGTTCAACAATGGAATCAGAATTCATAGCCTTGGATAAAGCTGATGAAGAAGCGGAATGGCTAAAGAATTTCTTGGAAGATATTCCAATGTGGCCTCAACCTGTGATGGTCATATGTGTGCACTGTGACTGCATGGCTGCTATTGGGATAGCAAAGAGCCATATGTATAATGGGAATTCAAGGCACATAAGACGAAGACATAACACTATAAAACATATGCTCTCGACTGGCATTATTTCCATTGATTTTGTAAAATCAAAGGAGAATATTGCAGATCAATTAACAAAGGGTATACCAAAAGAGCAAGTGTTATACTTATCGAGGGGAATGGGCCTAAAGCTAGCATAATGAGAAGTAACTTAGCGGAAACCCAACCTAGCAATTTGGTAAATCAAAGTCTAGGTTCAATGTGGAAAACTAGTTGGGTGAAACTTAAAGTAATAGAGCATAACAAGCTGCTCATTCCTATGATAAGATAAGTTATGCTGTTTATGATGATAAGGATGAATGATTGATCATTCTTAATGACAAATTAGTATTATACGATACTATAAATTTTGTGTCACCTATATAGGAGTAATGTGTGGTCGCATTTATAAGAATTAAATGGCTAAATTCTCTAAAGCTCATATGAATCCAGGATTGTTCAGGACCAAAATGAACACAACCGTATGAATTGAAAGATGTCGAAATTGAATATGTGTGATACTTATTGCCTAGATTTACAAAATATGATGAACAGTTCAATGTCTCCTATACACACTGACTCATCGGTAAATCCAATAAATATTTACTAAGGAAGGTTCAAGTCCAAAAGACACCTCTCCTTATGCATATCAATTTTAAGTTTTCTCCAGATCATGTTATGTACAGTATCGCCACTATTTGTTATACAAATGTGGGGTATTGTAAGAGTTTGTATATCAAATAGTGATAGCAATCCCACATGGAAAATGTAAAGGGAATATGGAAAGTTTATAAGTGGACTTTGCACACTTATATTAAATTGGAATGATAAGGCTTGGGCTTGGGCTTGGGCTTTGATGTATGGCTTGGGTGTATGGATGGCATGATAATTAATATATATTTAATATATATTAATTAGTCAAATTATGGGCCTTGGGCCTTGGGGCTATTGGGCTCTTGTGATTAATTAGCCTCCCTGAATACTGTTTTCTTTTTGAGTATTCTGGTTTTGATTTTCCAGTTTAAATCAGAAGGATATAACCCTTCAATCAAACTGAAAAGGAGTCACACCATTTCATCTTCAACTGTTCCAACTGTCATTATATATACAACAATACGTTTTGCAGATGAGACATAACTTTGTTCCTTGGAAAACGTTGAAACTGTTTCTGATATTTGAAGAAAACGAAATACAAAACAACATCTAGTAGATTCGCCAGGGGTCGATTTCCGTGCAGAATTTCGACTTCAGATTGTTGAATCCTGGTGGCAGATGTCCGAAGAACTACAAGCACAAGAGTATGGACGAAATTCTGCTATAGGACATAGCGTTTCGCTAGCCTCAATCTTCAAGTCTGTGAGTTTGTAAATTGAATTACTTGCACTGTAAGTTTCAATTTTGATTGTTGTTATTTTTCATTAGAATTTTCAATTCTGTATTGGTATTTTTATTGTTTATACAAATATATTCAATAAAATTATAGCATTCACTGATTGTTCTTTATCAGAAACTATACCAAACAGTATACTAGAATGTCCAAAGATCTTATAACTATATCTTAAAGGTTCAACTATGGCTAATTCTATAAATTATTTTGACTTTTTATTGGGTTGGGGCTTGGCTTTTTTGATAATCCAAAACGTTTTTGAACATTAGGGATTTTAGAAGTTAGATAGAGGAAAAGATATGGAGGATTTGATACTTGATTAGGGATAAAAGGCAATTTACATAATGTTGAAAGTTGAAACTATGAGGGATTGTGAATTAATTATGAAAGTCCTTCATTATATGATATTTGTCTTTTAGCCAACTATGGGAGACACGCTTCTATGCAATTTTCTACAGACAATGCATGCCAAATATTGCATAGTTGTTTTTGGTAGCTAGAGGGTATTCTCAATGGAAACACACACAAGTGAATGAGTCTTATCATTCACCAAATGTATGCATCTACAAATTTCGATCCACTGTCACAGCAAAAAGTATTTGATGCTGGTAGAGAAAAACACACCATAGAAATATTGGGGTTTTGGCGCAGGCGCAGCGGAAGCTCGCGGTTCGAATGAAATCGTAATTTTAAATTACCGAATAAATTATTCAATATCTAATATTGAAGAATTCATTCATATTTCACCTAGACATATTTATTCGATATCAAATAACGACATAAATAGTTGAGAAACATCGCGAAACTTTTACGAAAACGTTTTTCTGCAAAATGACATAAAACATGTTTTTGACCGAACCGACCACCCAAAGCACATGAAGGCTGCCCAGTTCAGCCCCAACAGTACTAGGGCAGTTCATGGGCTGCCCGAACAGTGACCAATTCACTGTTTGGGCAGCCGTCACCCGGTTGGCTCAAAAGTCACCCGGTAACACCATTTTTCATCGTTTTCACTTATTTCAACTCCGAAATAATTTCCGGCAATTATTCCAATACCCAAAACACATCCAATACATTTATATAACATAATTTTCATCACCATAAACCCAGTTTTCCAGATCTGAATCAGAAACCAAAAATATCAATATTTCATGCTTTAATCCAATTTTCCTAATATTAATCACATTAATCATAACACCAATCCAAGCCACCAGCAATGAAGCACCCAAAAATAATTATAAGCATTACAAGAGTGGTCATAACACTCTAGAATGGCAACATATCATCAAATGATCAAATTGAACCAATATTACAATAATATCATTCAATTCTACTTCACACATGCACTAAGCCTTCAATTCCATCTTCCAAATCAAAAACACCCAAATTATAAAGAAAAGAAGAAACCATAGAATCTCTCTAGATGCTCAAGAACAAGAAACATACTTTCTAAGCATAGGGATATAAAGAATTACCTTTAATTCTCCTAATTCCTTAAGCTATTTTTTTGATTTTCTTCAATTTTCCTTCTTGAATCATCAAACAAATTTGGAGAGTATTTTGAAGATGAAATTCGGCCATAGCTTCCCTTAGAAGGGAAAAGAAAATTTTTTCACTTTAAAACTTATAATGACTGACTTTGGAGGGGCATTTTTGTCATTTTGTCTTGATTAATCTAATTAATTAATAATAAGCTTTAATTTGACAAATCAAATTTGTACACTTAAAGCTTAATAAGATCATGCCACTTGTAGCCAATAATAATCAAACATATATTCCATAACAATTATGAAATATATATCATTTAATCATCTAAATATTTAATATTTAAATTTCTAAATAATTAATTAATATAATTATTAATCCATATGTATTTTCTTTACACTAAATAAAATACATATAGAAGTGACATGTGTCAAAATCTCATTTAATGTGTATCTAATCAAATTATGTATCAAATACAAATACACAATAATTAGGATTGACCAAAAAATGCCCATATGCATGTATTTTCGTTTAACAGTTTAAACTATTCAAATTAACTGATTTAATCCGGTGAAGAATTATGAATAATCTATATTATTCATAAGGGGTTGCCTAAGTGCTCAACGAGTACACTTCTTATAGTGGGACTCTCTAAGTTTATGTTTATCCGCCACGAAATCCAATTTCGTGTCCATAATTCATCCACTCATGAATTATGAGGACCACAGAAAATCTCGCTAAACTATGCAAGTCGAGGTCATTGCATACGTATAATCCCTCCGTCACAGGCTATCCATATTATACATGGGATATAGATAAGAACGTCAAATCCTTATGGTATAATATAGTCGACTTTCAAATTTACGATCTCTAAATAACACTAGGAACTCGCTTCCGAAGTTATACCACGGCCATGGATTTACTAGATTGCAAACACGTGTAGGAAACATATGCCATGTACACAAGACTGACGGATTCTATCTTGATACGCATTGGATATCATGAGCATCAGTCCACACCAAATGAACAGACGGAGGTCTGATCTAAATAGATTGGTGACGTGACTGCCATCAAAGTGTGGAGGATAACTCATATATCCACTGCGGTATCTCAAGTCGAAGGACCACTATGCTCGCTCAACTCAATAAGATTCCTATTGACGTTGGTGTACGATCTATTAGGAAATCTTCAGTGAGTCGTTCAGTGTTTATCATAAAAACACCTACATGTCTATACGAGTCTCCCGAGACTCATGGTTCATTGGGATAAACCATCGAACCAAGTCACGATATACGACATGTACTGGTCTCAGCGGATTTTACTAACGGACCCGTTTTAGTAAATTTTGACCAGGAATTTTATTTAAAGATATACAACTTATAGTGACGCTTCCCAATGTCAATTACAAATTACGTTGTAACTGCGCACTACATGTAAATCCTAGGGTCTTTGTCTAATATACATGTATCACTAAATCAGATTTAGTTTCGATCTAATCATAATTAGATATCTAATCGTAATTAGATCGAATATGTATATAAAAGACAAGAGGTGCTACCATTAAATAAGTAATATTATAGAAAAAGAAGTGTTTGTATTCATGAATCAGACATAAATACGATCCGGATTGGCACTCCGAGCACCAACCCTAACAAATTCTCCCACATGCTCTAGTGTCAATCCACGGTATCATATACACATCTAAATATGTATCACATACTTATGGCCCTTAAGAGCTCACCTAGCACTCAAAAGGTAGGCAACAACAAGTAAGCCCGCTATAACAAATTGAGTTTGTCCAACAAACCCAATCGTTTCCTTTAACCATCATCATTCATATTTTGTAGAACCCAAGTTGTACATCAATATGACTCAGATGCGATATCAATATTGTGTTAAGGCTATAAAGTTGTCTATGTATTTAGAGATCAAATCCAAAATACTATGTAGACAACCGCAAACACAATACTAATATCAAAACTTCTAATCTATAAGGTCACTATGTAACTTCATAAGTCAATATTTCATAAGTTACAACTAATTCTACTAATTCAGTAGAATCAACGGTGACACTCTCACTGCATCTTTTCTGACTTTATATGACATAGACCATCTAATGTCATAATTAGACTCAAAATTAATTTGATTTTAATGGTTGCGGACTATATCTCCATGAATAAGAAACTCGTTCTTAATATCTCCAAGATAACGAAGAACATGTTTCAAAACACATTCTATGGTCTACATGGTATCAAACTAATTCGTAACAATTACGATTAAATTGATATCTTTAATCGCATATAATATATTATTCATTATGTCATCATCCTATAACGCATAAAATTGACTAGACATTCTAATCAATTTTTCTTTCGACAAAGGAACCATCCTTTACGAAAGATGAATATTATATATAAAAGACACACTAACTGTCAAACAGTTATACTAACTGTCATACAAATAGTTTTGATGTGTCCTTTGTTAGATCATATCTAATGCACGACTAATGAGAGTATCTCACAAGTCTCTTAGTTTTATATCATATATGAAACTTTATATCAAATATAACAGAGACTACTCCCACTGCATTCACAGAGAAAAGAAGACTTATGATATATAACATTAGAAAGAAATTTGTACACTCCCATTGACCCTACTATCAAATATGTATTCTCTATGCTTTGATAAAATCAGATAATCTGACTGTAATCAAAATTAGAGAACACAAATTTCCGGAAAGCTCACATAATTCTGTAATAGGCTCTATAAGCTAGTATATTAAACTGTAATCATAGCAGAATACAAACTCTAGGGCCATTCTAGAATGAACTCTTCAAATAAAGAAATCACAATGGATCTCTTCTTCGAAGAAACCATTCAGGAACACCACTTTGTATTCCTAGCTAAAATACATAATTTAATATCAACATTAACCAACAGATCTTTAATTGTTCAATTAGTGCGACTGGAGACAAGTTTCCTCAGAATCTATAATAAATAGCTGAGTTTAACTCTTCTCACAATCATACTATAAAGGTCAAACATTTAATAAACTCACTTTTATTTTGTTGCGCAAACAATTTGCACATTTTATGAACGATTCATAACGAAAGCTCAATCAAGTTCCGAACTTGATCATGGTAAGCTATGAACAATCTTAGATCTATGGTTCAATGGTAACTTTCGAAATCAATATTAAATATCGCTTCCACTATAAGTTATAGTATAATTTTCTTCGATAAGAAAACAACATAATCATCAAGTATCAAATACTTTGTAAATGATTCTGACATCCTATTAAACTTATACGAAAGATATCTTAGGGTCATTTCATCTTATTAATTATGTAGTTCCATTTATAGCTTATCATTCTCACATTTAACTTCAATAAGTCAAGTCTTTTCTACAACTGTCAACATCCAATGTTACACATCAAGTAATAAAACTATTTTATTGCTTGGGATCGTAGAAAAGATATTCTATCAAATAGAATACAATATCCTATTAAATAGAATAAATGATAAACTTTTATTTGTACCTCCAAGGCGCAATTACTTTCAATTATATAACCATTATACAAAAGAAAGATTCAAATCTCAAACCTTTTAATATTCAAATTTTCTACTAATACATATCATATATGTAACTATAGAAACTAATGGAACCTTAACTAAAAGAATGAATTAGTGTAACTGGAGCATAATCCCAAGAGTATTGAAACTAATTCGATAATACTCAATATCAAACGAATCAAATCATATAAGATTTGATTTCTCCCACTAACTAATTCCACCATGATGGAATCGTAGAAGAATCATATTGAGTAAGAATCAAATTCATTGAATAACCTTAGAACTAATTGCCATAAATTCATATGTTTGATCATATCAAACATCCTTCAACAATTCAAAGACTCACAATGAATTTTAAAAAAAAAATATAGTTTTTAACACTTCAAATAGAATATCTTTGAACCATTCAAAATATTATATCCGCATTTCATCAGTAACATATTGAAAGTTCTCAAACCCATTCAAGACGTTCAATATATATATATATTCTTTTAGAAACACGCAACTAAGTCATGACTACTCATTAACTAAGTTACAAAGTAAAGGAAACTATCCAAGATAATTTATAATTCATTAAACTACATACATCCAATGTATTAGTTTAATAAATCTATTGTCCAATGACGATCATTGGTTAAATGAGATTTAATCACATCCTGAATACAATATTCATTAAATGGATAAGGATATATGGTGTGATCTTGTATCAGACCATCTTTTACCATACAAAATAAACATCTAATGCTTATGTGATAAAATCTCATAAAGCAATGTTCTAAGTTATTTAGTTAACCGAATATTTTTCTTAATGTTTATCTCTTCATCAATGACACCACTAGTCATGTTAAAATATGTAATAATTATTTATAAAAAAACAAATAACTATCCAATAGTCATAAGTTCTGATATCAAATATCAAAACAAGCATTAAACATTATTTTAAATAACTAGATGGGAGATCTGGTATCCAATAGCTACAGTTGTCGTATTGTGAGAATCGATATTCTCTATACACAACTATACACATATCCTTTCTTTAGCTTTATAATTTACCTTCAATTATTCACAACAATTGTAAATAATTGATTAGCAAACTGTGTCAAACACGTGACTTCTAAAAGTCACTAAAGTAAAAAAAGTCATTATAAGATAAATAAATACCTAATAGATTTTTCTTAATGCCAGTCAAGAATCTCGAGACATGGACTAATTCACGTCAATTCTTACTGCATAAGAAAATATAGATAATTATATCTTAAAACAGATATCTATTTAGATTACCTATCATGACTTAGCAACTAAGTCACTAACCATCTTGATTTTCAAGAAAATCGGAAAGGTAATTCCCGATGGTTTAGACTAATTTAACAATATCCAAGTCTACTAACATTCTAGAACCTATTCAAATAATATGCATACAGTGGATTAGAAGTTTAAATTCTATCAACAATATAGAATAAGGAAAACACACAAGCGGTAATTTCCATAATATTACACACTGCTTTAATTATGGATTTTTAACCCAGCAGTGTCTCCCACTACTTTACGTAATACCGTAATCCCCAACGGAAAATGGGAATTCAATAATTAAATCGAATTCCATAGTGAGAAGTGGACCCCATGAATATATTTCGACTCACAGCTTTGGCACGATCTCGCCTACGTATATTCATTAGGTAGACAACTCATTGTCAATCACACTCACTATGACTCCTGATTTTGATCCTGACCTTTTCTCGTTATGATAGCTTTGGCACATTCACAAGGAGGCATATCAAGGCTTCACTTGCCAATGACAAACTCAAGTTACCGATGTAGTCCTGACAGCTTTGGCATGTTCAGGATTTACACTTTCACTTGAATTTGTCTAGTATCAAATATACATCCGTCATCGATAAAATTCTATCAACTACACCCTCACAGCTTTGGCACTTTCTCGGATGCAGCAATAGAAAGATATCCATAAACCGTATTGACAAGACGGACCAAGAAACATGCATCCAATACATATCACTTTACTGCCTTATTTAAGCGGGGATATTCCTCAAAAAATTATTGCTCTACATCAAATGCAGAATTTAATCTAGAACAATTTCTAAACAATTCAATTCTACCTTAGAAAACATAACTTAACCATTAAATTTCTGTTACGTTCCTCGTTAGCGTAGAACTAAAAGTCAAGAAACATATAAATTACATGCATGTGCAAACATCAAAATTGGATTATATATCATATATCAAGCATGACTAATCTAATGGATGAAAAATCAGATCTGCTCTGATACCATTTTTGTTGGGGTTTTGGCGCGGGCGCAGCAGAAGCTCGCGGTTCGGGTGAAATCATAATTTTAATTTTTTTTTTAAATTACCGAATAAATTATTCAATATCCAATATGAGTAATTCATTCATATTTCACCTAAATATATTTATTCGATATCAAATAATGACATAAATAGTTAAGAAACATCGCGAAACATTTACGAAATTTTTTTCTGTAAAATGACATAAAACGCGTTTTTGACCGAACTGACCACCCAATGCACATGAGGGTTGTCCAGGTCAGCCCCAACAGTACTAGGACAGTTCATGGGCTGCCCAAACAGTGACCAATTCACTATTTGGGCAGCCGTCACCCGGTTGGTTCAAAAGTCACCCGGTAATGCCGTTTTTCACCGTTTTCACTTATTTCAACTCCGAAATAATTTTCGGCAGTTGTTCCAGTACCCAAAACACATCCAATACATTTATATGACATAATTTTCATCACCATAAACCCATTTTTCTAGATCTGATCCAGAAACCAAAAATATCAATATTTCATGCTTTAATCCAATTTTCCTAATATTAATCACATTAATCATAACATCAATCCAAGCCAACACCAATGAAGCACCCAAGAATAATTCTAGGCATTACAAGAGTGGTCATAACATTCTAGATTGGCAACATATCATCAAATGATCAAATTGAACCAATATTATAATAATATCATTCAATTATACTTCACACATGCACCCAGCCTTCAATTCCATCTTCCAAATCAAAAACCCCAAAATCTAAAGAAAAAAATAAACCCTAGAATCTCTCTAGATGCTCAAGAACAAGAAACATGCTTTCTAAGCTTAGGGATATAAAGAATTACCTTTACTTCTCCTAATTCATTAAGCTATTTTCTTGATTTTCTTCACTTTTCCTTCTTGAATCATCAAGCAAATTTAGAGAGTATTTTGAAAATGAAATTCGGCCATAGCTTCCCTTAGAAGGGAAAATAATTTTTTTTCACTTTAAAACTTGTAATGACCGACTTTGGAGGGGCATTTTTGTCCTTTTGTCTTGATTAATCTAATCAATTAATAATAAGCTTTAATTTCACAAATCAAATTTGTACACTTAAAGCTTAATAAGATCATGCCACTTGTAGCCAATAATAATCGAACATATATTCCATAACAATTATGAAATATATATATCATTTAATCATCTAAATATTTAATATTTAAATATTTAAATAATTAATTAATATAATTATTAATCCATATGTATTTTATTTACATTAAATAAAATACATATAGAAGTGACATGTGTCAAAATCTCATTTGACAATTAATTAATATGTATCTAATCAAATTATGTATCAAATACAAATACACAATAATTACGATTGACCAAAAAATGCCATTATGTATGTATTTTTATTTAACCGTTTAAACGATTCGAATTAACCCATTTAATCCGGTGAAGTATTATGAATAATCTGTATTATTCATAAGAGGTTGCCCAATTGCTCAACGAGTACACTTCATATTGTGGGACTCTCTAAGTTTAGGTTTATCTGTCACGAAATCCAATTTCGTGTCCATAATTCATCCACTCATGCAAGTCGAGGTCATTACATACGTATAATCCCTCCGTCACAGGCTATCCATATTATACCTGAGATATAGATAAGATTGTCAAATCCTTATGGTATAATATAGTCGACTTTCAAATTTACGATCTCTAAATAATACTCGAAACTCGCTTCCGAAGTTATACCACAACCATGTATTTACTAGATCGCAAACACGTGTAGGAAACATATGCCATGTACACAGGACTGACAGATTCTATCTTGATATGCACGGGATATCATGAGCATTAGTCCACACCCAACGAACAGACGGAGGTCTGATCTAAATAGATCGGTGACATGACTGCCATCAAAGTGTGGAGGATAACTCATATATCCATTGTGGTATCTCAAGTCCAATGACTACTATGCTAGCTCAACTCAAGAAGAATCCTATTGACGTTGGTGTACCATATATTAGGAAATATTCAGTGAGTCGTTCAGTGTTTATCAAATAAATACCTACATGTCTATACGAGTCTCCCGAGACTCATGGTTCATTGGGATAAACCATCGGACCAAGTCACGATATACGACATGTACTGGTCTCAGCGGATTTTACTAACCGACCCGTGTTAGTAAATCTTGACCATGAAATTTATTTAAGGATATACAACTTATAATGACGCTTCCCAATGTCAATTACAAACTACGTTGTAAATGCGCACTACATTGTAAATCCTATGGTCTTTGTCTAATATACACGTATCACTAAATCAGATTTAGTTTCAATCTAATCATAATTAGATATCTAATCATAATTAGATCGAATATGTATATAAAAGACAAGAGGTGCTACCATTAAATAGGTAATATTATGGAAAAATGAATTGTTCGTATTCATGAATCGGACATAATACGATCCAGATTGGCACTCCGAGCACCAACCCTAACAAGAAACACATTTTAACTTGCAATAAATATGAGTTTTTCCAGTTTCTAGTTTAGAAGGCTAAACTTCCTTGTAAGATTAAAATTCTGCTCGGATTGTCATGAGAAGGATTAAAACTTTTGATTGGACCGAAGTAAAGGCTAACATTTTGTGCTTAACCACACTTGCGTATCATTGGTTTATGGAGATAA
>SKCR01004677.1:0-26296 GCA_019454045.1 Zanthoxylum bungeanum | reverse complement strand
TTTTTGGTCTATAGAAAATAACAAAGCAACTGGTAGTTTTATATGGTAAAGTCAACTATCCAAATATAGTTTTATTGTATATGTCGATTTTTTTTTTCATAAATAATAATTTATATGCATTTAAATTTTATAAGTAGAAAATTTCATGAAAATTTTTAACAATAACTCAGTTTAATATTGAAGATGAAAACTTATTCGAATAAAATCTTATGATACCATAAGACTCAAGTTAAGTTAGAATAACAACTTAACAAATAAAATAATTTATGTATTATGTGTTTTTCATAACCAGCAAAAATATATATTCAGACCTAAAACTACTAAGGTACAAAAGGAATTACGGGATCGACATATCCCCACTTCAACTTTAATACAAAATCGGTGTATTATAATTATTACAAATATTTCGGTAGTTACAAGGAAATCTGAATTAGACTTAAATTTAGCCCGGTAGACCCTGAAATCGGACCTTCTCGGCAGACCCTGAAATCAGACCCACAGAGAAGACCCTCACGGCGGACCCTGAGAGCAGACCCTGACGGCAGAGGCTGAGAGCGGAGGCGGAGAGCAGAGGCAGACCCTGAGAGCGGAGGCAGACGCTAAGAGCAGAGGCTGGCGAGCAGAGGTAGAGGCTGGCGAGCGGAGGTAGAGACTGATGAGCAGAGGCAGAGGCTGATGAGCGGAGGCAGAGGCTGATGAGCAGATGAAGAGGCTGATGAGCAGACCCTCACGAGCGGAGGCTGACAGAAAGAGTTAGACCCTGAAATTGATGAAGTTGATCGACTACCGAACTACTGCTTCTTCACTTTCCCGATGCTTGTTGATGTCAACAATATCCTTAAAAAAAATTCGTCCCCTACCGTAGGTGAAGTAGAACGTGAGACGATTGTTTCCCAGGATACAACGGAAAACGTACGAGTAAGGGCACCACCGAACTCGTATCCAACGAACCACAAAAAAAATGTTTGAACTATCTCTTAACAAAACAAAGAAAAACGAGCTGTTGTGTGTGATGTTTTGTTTTTATTCTCTGTGTTGTAAACAAAATCTGAGTATTGTTTATATAGGAAAACGAAAAACACAATTCATTTAATGGAAATAAACATGCCAATTATATCTCATAAATGGGAGGCATTTCACTTGTTGTAACCACCAAACTAATTAAATTTGCTGTTATGGAAATTCAACTTTTGTAACCACCAAGCTAATTAAATTAGTTGTTATGGAAATTCAAAAGGCTTGGAAAATTGAAGAGATTAGTAAAAATTCGGCTGGGCCGGGCCCGCACAATTTGGTCCGGCATTCGTGTACGCAGGTGCACACGAGCCAAGCCTGTTTTGATTTTGATTTGCACCCCCCCTGCGCGCACGTAGAGAGAGCCTATCCTTATAACTCTTACACATCTACATATGAGCAATCATATATAAGCACAATGTTCCTTCTATAGCTTTCCCATATGGGACAAGCTAACTTCTCTTTATTTTTCAACACCAATGGGTGAACTTTGAGCAACAATTTCTCATTCACCCAAGCACCATTTTAAGCATATGAATATACCATTTCGAAGTACTCACGGAGGAGTATCTGAATCATTCAATAACAACCACTAACACGAAGTGGACCATGCTTAAAATTAAGCCTCAAAATGCTTACTCATAAGCATTTTTCCAACAATCCCCCCACATGAATGAAATTTGCGAAAAACGTCAAATAAAATTATTTTATAAAACATTTTATTTTGACCTAAAAGAGTTCAACGGTTCAACACCTGCATAAGATAGGTAGACCTCAGCCTTTGAACCTTCCCTTGTGAAAATATATCTCATTTACTGGCTGACAGTGGACGCGATGTCATTGAACTGTACTGCCGTTTATGTAAATGGAGAACATATATCACACATATATTTTACCTAACACATCTGAGTTCTCATTGTTATGTTTATTTTGGCCATGAAAATTAACCTGGTTCTGCAAGAGTTTCTAAGAATTATGCCCAGTACAATTCCCTTTGAAGCGGCCCTACTTCTCTCTCACATAGGTGATATCTTATTTAAGAGTATCTTGTAATACTCTGCTCGGATTCCCGACGCATAAGAATCATTAAAAGCTTTTGCTTAACCTCCATCCATACGAGCATCACTGTTTCATTTCACCATAGCAATGGACTAGAGGGTAACCCCCACAATGAACTAATTATGTCCTTTACGAGTAGGTTGTCCCATTGAACTTAGATCTTGGGATCTCCAGTCAACAAGGTTGGGTTTTCCTTCGTAATAAACATTTATCTAATGGGCTTTAGTCCCATTCCCCTCGATGATTTCACAACCAACTCTCTATTTAACCCTTTGGTTAGCGGATTTACAATGTTATCATTTGACTTTACATAGTCAATCGAAATAACTCCAGTAGAGAGTAATTGTCTAACGGTATTGTGTCTACGACGAATATGTCTAGACTTACCATTATACATATGTTATGTGCCATTCCAATTGCAGATTGACTATCGCAATGAATGCAAATTGCTGGCGCTGACTTAGGCCAACTTGGAATATCCTCTAGAAAATTTCGAAGCAATTCTGCTTCTTCAGCACACTTATCTAATGCAATGAATTCTGATTCCATTGTAGATCTGGCTATCACAGTCTGTTTGGAGGATTTCCATGATATAGCTGCACCTGCTAGTGTAAACACATAGCCGCTGGTAGACTTTGAGTCTTTCATGTTAGATATCCAATTAGCATCACTGTATCCTTCGACTACAGCTGGATATCTATGATAGTGCAACCCATAATTATGAGTAAAATGTAAGTACCTGAGTACTCTTACTATTGCTTTCCAGTGATCAACCCCTGGATTACTCGTATATCTGCTGAGCTTATTTACTGTACGTGTTATATCAGGCCTTATACAACTCGATAGATACATCAAAACCTCCCGACCACTCTAGAGTATTCTACTTGAGATATACCCTCTCTCCTATTCTTCGATAGGTGTAGACTCACATCTAAAGGAGTTCTAGCCACAACAGAATCATCATTGTTGAATTTACCAAGAATCTTGTCCACATAGTGCGACTGATCAATAATAAGTCCATCTGGACTTCTCGAGATCTTTATTCCCAGAATGACATCTGCTAGACCCATGTCTTTCATGTCAAACTTGGATTTCAGCATATTCTTGGTAGATTTCACCATTTTAACATTACTCTCGACAATCAGTATGTCATCAACGTAGAGACATAAAACGACATAGCCAACTTCTGTCACTCTGACATAAATACATTTATCACATTCATTGATTTTGAAACCATTTGCCAACATGGTGTCATCAAACTTTTTATGCCACTGTTTCGGGGCTTGTTTCAATCCATACAAGGATTTAACTAACTTTCAGACTTTCTTTTCTTGTCCTGGAGCTATAAAGCCTTCAGGTTGTTCCATGTAGATTTCTTCATCTAAATCTCCATTCAGAAAGGCTGTTTTCACATCCATCTGATGTACCTCAAGATTGCGCAAAGCTGCAATCACTAGTATCATCCTTATGGAATTTGTTCTCGTTACAGGAGAATAAGTATCAAAGTGATCAAGACCTTCACGTTGTCTGTAACCTTTAATTACAAGTCTTGCTTTGTACTTGTCAATTGATCCATCTGCCTTTATTTTCTTTTTGAAAATCCACTTGGACCCTAAAGGTTTACATCCTGGAGGAATATTCACTAACTCCTAGGTGTGATTTTGTAAGATGGATTCAATTTCACTATTGATGACATCTTTCCACAAGGCACCATCAGCTGACCTTACAGCTTCGTTATAGCTTTGAGGATCATTCTCTAGCAAAAATGTCAGAAAATCTGGACCAAATGATTTTTCCGTTCTACCTCTTTTGCTACGTCTTGGTTCAAGTTCAACAACTTGTTGATCCTCTGGAACATTTATGTGTTCTTGGTCCTGACTATCTTCAATGATAGTCTCATGTGCCCGTTTGTGCACATTTGAATTCGAATTAGTTTTACAGGGAAAAATATTCGAAAAATGATACATTCCTCGACTCCATTATCGTATTCTTGTGAATATCTGGTACAGTAGACTCATACACAAGAAATCGATAAGCATTACTGTTATGTGAATATCCTATGAAAACACAATCAACAGTTTTTGGTCATATCTTCACCTTCTTAGGTGGAGGAATGACTACCTTGGCAAGACACCCCCACAATCGTAGGAATTTATAGGAAGATACTCTTCATTTCCACATTTCATAAGAAGTTTTCCCTACTTCTTTTTGTGGTACCTTATTTAAAAGGTAATTAGATGATAAGACAGCTTCTCCCCACATATTCTGAGGTAAGCCAGAGCTGATTAACATAACGTTCATCATCTCTTTCAAGGTACGATTCTTCCGTTCCGCAATCCCATTGGATTGAGGTGAATAAGGAGTTGTGGTTTGATGTATGATTCCATTTCGTTCACAAAGTGATTCAAAAGGAAAAACATACTCACCACTACGATCACTTCTTAACTCCTTAATTCTTTTATTCAGTTGGTTCTCAACTTCATTCTTATAGAGAACAAATTTCTCTATAGCTTCGTCTTTGCTTTTCATCAAATACATATAACAAAATCTTGTGCAATCATCAATAAAGGTAATAAAATATTTATTACCGCCTCTCGATTGTATTGAATTAAAATCACATACATCGGATGAATTAGATCAAGTGGTTCAGAGTTTCTTTCAATACTATGAAAAGATGATCTAGTTAGTTTTGCCTCAACACAAGTATCACACACTTATGTCTGTTATCAATTTTAAAATTGGGAATGTGATTCATGTTAATTAATTTTCGCAATGAATTAAAATTAACATGTCCTAATCTACCATGCCATAGATTAGAGTACTCAACAATATAAGCAGAAGAACTAGCTTTATTGATATTTTGGGTTTAACAACCATTACATTGAGCTTAAATAACCCATCAGTTACATACCATTTTCCCAGATACATTCCATTTTTAGTCAAAACTACTTTATCAGACTCGAACACTATCCGGAATCCATGCTTGTTCAGAAGCGATCCAGACACAAGATTCTTCCGTATTTCAGGTACATACAGAACATTATTCAAAGTCAACTATTTCCCCGAGGTCATCTTCAGAATCACATTTCCTTGACCTTCAATCTCAGATGTTGCTGAATTTCCCATGTATATCTTTTCCCCATTACCAGCAGGCTCAAATGAAGAAAACATGCTCTTATCCGAGCACACATGTCGAGTGGCACCAGTGTCAATCCACCACTCTCTTGGGTTAGAACCCACCAAATTCACCTCAGAAACCACAGCATAAAGGTTAATGTCTGAAACATCTTGAGTCATGTTTTCCAGCACATTAGCCTCTTGTTTCTTTTTCTTCTTCGGCAGTCTGCACTCAGAAGACTTGTGACCCATTTTGTCACAATTGAAGCATCTTCCTTGAAATTTGGATTTCTTGGAAACTCCTCCTTTAGGGCCCATCTTTGACCATTTGTTCTTGAGGTTCTTTTTCTTATGGCCATGTTCGATAACATTTGCTTTGGCCTCATGAGTCATTCCTCTCTTGTCAGAAACTCGGTTATCTTCCTCAATTCTCAGCTTAAGAACCAAGTCTTCAATGCCCATTTCTTTTCGCTTATGCTTTAGATAATTCTTGAAATCTTTCCAACCAGGTGGTAGTTTCTCAATTATCGAGGCTACTTGGAATGTTTCACTTAAACTCATCCCCTCAGCATGAATTTCTGCTAGAATAATCTGCAGTTCTTGTACTTGGCTTAACACAGTTTTGGAATCAATCATCTTAAAATCTAGGAAACGGCCTACGTTAAATTTCTTAGTACCGGCATCATCAGTTTTATATTTTCGATCTAAAGATTCACAAAGCCCTTTAGTTGTTTTCATTCCGGCGTACACACTGTACAAGGAATCACTTAGCCCATTCAGCACATAATTCCGACATAGGAATTCAGAATGTTTCCAAGCATCGATGGCACTGATGACTTGGATATCAATCTCACCATTCGCGGGTACATGAGCATCTTCCTTTAGAAACCTCGCAAGGTTCAACGTGGTCAAGTAGAAAAACATTTTATGTTGCCACCTTTTGAAATTCTGACCACTGAATTTTTCAAGTTTTTCCGCAGCAGGATTGACATGGCTCACATGTCCAACATGTTGTCTAACCATAGAGGCAGCAACACCTTGGCCAGCCACAACGGTTGCCATATTAAGCCCAGAGGCTGAAGTAAGTTGGCCAGCCGAAGAGGCTTCCACTGCACTTTGGTCAGCCACGGGGGCTGCCACAACATTCTGGCCAGCCGAAGAGGCTGCCATATTTCAGATCTATTGTGTTTAGACTGATTTCCATATCCACATAGTCGAATTTGTTTTAAGACTGTATTATAATTATTACAAATATTTCGGTAGTTACAAGGAAATCCGAATTAGACTTAAATTTAGCCCAGCAGACCCTATCGGTAGACCCTGAAATCAGACCTTCTCGGCAGACCCTGAAATCAGACCCACAGAGCAGACCATCACGGCGGACCCTGAGAACAGACCCTGACGGCAGAGGCTGAAAGAGGAGGCTGAGAGAAGAGGCTGAGAGCAGAGGCAGAGGCTGGCGAGCAGAGGCAGAGGCTGGCGAGCAGAGGCAGAGGCTGGCGAGCAGAGGCAGAGGCTGGCGAGCAGAGGCAGAGACTGATGAGCAGAGGCAGAGGCTGATGAGCGGAGGCAGAGGCTGATGAGAGGAGGCGAAGGCAGAGGCTGATGAGAGGAGGCAGAGGCTGATGAGCAGAGGCAGAGGCTGATGAGCAGAGGCAGAGGCTGATGAGCAGACCCTCACGAGCGGAGGCTGACAGAAAGAGTTAGACCCTGAAATTGATGAAGTTGA
This sequence comes from Zanthoxylum bungeanum, assembly GCA_019454045.1. Lineage (NCBI taxonomy): Eukaryota > Viridiplantae > Streptophyta > Magnoliopsida > Sapindales > Rutaceae > Zanthoxylum > Zanthoxylum bungeanum. Next base: position 19,377 of record SKCR01004677.1, on the reverse strand, counting down.
TCTACTACCGAACTACTGCTTCTTCACTTTCCTGAGGCTTGTTGATGTCAACAATATCCTTAAAATAAATTTGTCCCATACCATAGGTGCAGTAGAACGTGAGACGATTGTTTCTTAGGATACAACGGAAAACGTACGAGTAAGGGCACCACCGAACTCGTATCCAACGAACCACAAAAAAAGTGTTTGAACTCTCCCTTAACAAAACAAAGAAAAACGAGTTGTTGTGTGTGATGTTTTGTTTTTATTCTCTGTGTTGTAAACAAAATCTGAGTATTGTTTATATAGGAAAACGAAAAACACAGCTCATTTAATGGAAATAAACATGCCAATTATATCTCATAAATGAGAGGCATTTCACTTGTTGTAACCACCAAACTAATTAAATCAGCTGTTATGGAAATTCAACTTTTGTAACCACCAAGCTAATTAAATTAGCTGTTATGGAAATTCAAAAGGCTTGGAAAATTGAAGAGATTAGTAAAAATTCGGCTGGGCCGGGCCCGCACAATTTGGTCCGGCATTCGTGTACGCAGGTGCACACGAGCCAAGCCTGTTTTGATTTTGATTTGCATCCCCCCTTGCGCGCACGTAGAGAGAGCCTATATCCTTATAACTCTTACACATCTACATATGAGCAATCATATATAAGCACAATGTTCCCTCTATAGCTTTCCCATATGGGACAAGCTAACTTCTCTTTATTTTTCAACACCAATGGGTGAACTTTGAGCAATAATTTCTCATTCACCCAAGCACCATTTTAAGCATATGAATATACCATTTCGAAGTACTCACGGAGGAGTATCCGAATCATTCAATAACAACCACTAACACGAAGTGGACCATGCTTAAAATTGAGCCTCAAAATGCTTACTCATAAGCATTTTTCCAACAGTCGGTGACTATATACTCCTAACTAGAAGTGAACCAACATAATATATATATTTTACATACAACTTTTACAACAACATATAATTATTTAACACCTAACAAAATACGTATATGAGTCTGTACAAACGTTATGGAAGTACCGAAAACTTTTCCCCCGCAAAGTCTGCCGGCATCAAAAATTTTATATGTCGAAAAAAAGATTATTGTTCCTGTAAGAATTAGAAAAACACATAAACCCAATGGAAAAAATTAGAAATCTACCACTATAAAAAGTGGAACCCACAGATAAAATGGATATTGGAAGCTTCAAGCTTGCAGAGCCAATCTTGAAACCCTGGAGAATCAGAAAATTTCAAAGAAAGTTGCAATATAAAATTATTTTGCTCTTTGTTAAAACAAAATCTACCATTATTTATGAGTAGATTCTCGATTAGCCTTATTTAGTTGCAGCTTGATATTTTAACTTAAAGAGTTTTACCAAAGGAATTAATTGACATCCGTAAAAAAAAAAAAAAAAAAAATATGGAGTAGGAACGATGAGTGAAGGACGATAGAAACGTTACTATGAGGAAAATGATTTAAAAATTAACATATTTTATTATTAAAAATTCAAAAGAAAGCAAGTCAAAAAGACACCTTATGTTGTTTCTGTCACCATTTAGTCACATTTCCTGCTCTATATCAACATTCCAAAATTATATATTCAAAGTTTACTTTTATATTTATTTCAAACATAAAAAAAGTGCATACACATGGCCGGACTTAGCATATCTTTTTTTGAAAATCTCATCGTGAAATCACTTATTTTGGGTTTAAATGAAACAGATAAAATTTATGGTTATTCCAGGTTCTTATAAGAAACATACTATTTGAATTCGAACCATGACCTTAAGGTGAGATCATGAGCCATACACCACCAAGTCACGTCCCTTGGAGACCGGACTTGAGCATTCTGAGACTCAAGGCAAAATAAAATTTTGGAGTCTATTTTCAAGTACGAGTTTCTTTAATTTCTATTTTTTTTAAAACATCTGATGAGGCTTCTGTTTGATTAAGCTAACGTGCTTGGTTTTGTTTCTCAAAATAGTAAGTAAATAAAATATATATATAACTCACCCGAGATAATCCTCCTTCAACCTTGAATTTGTTTGGTTATGGGGAGACCAAAGACAAATTTGGCAAAAGACAATATACACACAAGAAATCGAAAAGAAAATGTTTAACGTGGTTCGGCGGAACTTATCCAGCTTACGTCCACGGTCACAAAGTGGGGTGGGGGTTTAATTTATTACCAAATCGAGCTCGGCCGACCTGTTTTAGTGAGAGTCTAAAGAAACCGAGCAGGTTGTTCTCCTTCAATATTTCTTACAAAATAGCTCTCAAATGGGAATTTTCATAACCTTTACAAATGTGATCAATCTTCCCTTATATACTAATGGATATTCAACACTGTTTCCATATCTTTGTGACATCAGCCCTGCAGGTCTGCGGATTTTCGGTGATTCGACAGGTTCTCTTCCCCAATCTGTCATTGCCGAAAGTAAAACCTACTCTTTAATTTCCTGTCACATCCTGTCGTAAAAGAACATTATCAGACATTTTCATCAATGATGACAGCCTGTCGAATTTCGAATGTGAGAGTTTGGGAGGGAAAAATCTAACTACTCTAATCCCATGTCGGTCTTCAAGAGGTCAGTCAGACAACGAGCTGAACTGCCTCATCCATTCCCGACCTGACCTAAAATACCTGAGCTCACTATCCCGATCATGGAAGAAGATAGAAATGAACTGAGCTATCGGACTATTGTGGTCGGTCTCGGCTCTGATGTTGTTGGTCTTTAAGAACTGAATCATGTTGTGTCCTCTGGTCGGTCAAATCTGAGAGATTGTGCCCGGACTCCACGTCGAGTTGAAGAACGACAACTATCCTCTGACCCCCGGTCCTCTGAATCACCCGAGATCGGTTTTTCCAAAATTGGAGGTTTGGCTAAGTACTGCTTGAGCTGCATGAAGGATTCCTCGCATTCTGCCGTCCAGCTGACACCTTTCTTAATCTTCTTGACCAGCTTGAAAAATGGGTGACATTTATCAATTGCACGGGATATGAATCGGTTTAGTGCAGCCACTCGACCCGTTAAGCTCTGCACCTCTTTGACTGTCCTGGGAGATTTCAAATCCAGAATTGCTTGGATTTTCTGCGGGTTAGCCTCTATTCCTCGCGCACTTACCATGTACCCCAAAAACTTTCTGGATGCTACACCGAACACACACTTCTCTGGGTTCAGCCTCATGTCATGCTTTCTCACCAACTCAAAAGTTTCCGAGAGGTTGGTCAAATGACCCCCCGGTTCTATGGTCATCGTTATCATGTCATCAACATACACTTGCATGGTTTTACCGATGAGGGGCTTAAAGACTTTGTTTACCAACCTTTGAAATATGGCCCCTGCATTCTTCAAGCCGAAAGGCATTACCTTATAACAGTACAGTCCCCGATCTGTGATGAATCTTTTCGTCATTGAGATGCATTTTTACCTGGTTATATCCTGAAAAGACATCCATGAAACTGAGCAGTTCATGACATGCAGTTGAATCCACCAATTGATCTACTTTCGGGAGTGAGAAACTATCTTTTGGGCAAGCCTTATTAAGGCCGGAGAAGTCTACACACTAGACCCGGCCAAGGTTCCGGTTCGGAACTGGAACCTGACCGGTTCGGTTAGGGTTCTCACCCTGACCGAACCGGTTGGAACCAAACGGTTCCAGCGGTTCCAACCGGAACCGTAAGTAAAAAAAAAAATATTACTTGGAACTGTAAGGTTCCGCTAGTAAATCTCAATTATTTTTATTAATAATAATGAGGTTTAAAATTACAATACTAAAACATGAATTTCCACATCCTTTTTATAATCAACTCTTGGTTATTGACTTCTTTATATAAGCGATGTGGGACACAATAACCAAGTAACAAATATCCCACATCGCTTATATAAAGAAAACACTAGCCAAGAGTTGGCTATAAAAATGATTATATGTTAAAAGAATTTTATAAAAAATAATTCTATAAAAATGATGTGATAGTTTGAAAAAACATTACGAATGTAGAATTTTTTTTCTATTTTTTAAAATTTATTAAAAAAAAAACCAAAAGGGGAACCATAAACCGAACCGGAACCGACCGGTTCGGTTTACGGTTCCGATTCCACTTAAGTGTGGAACCAGAACTGAACCAGTTAATTCCGGTTCGGTTCCGGTTCCACACTTGTGGAACCGGGAACCGGCCGGTTCGGTTCGGTTCCGAACCGGAACCGAACCGCCGGCCGGGTCTACCACACACATCCTCCACTTCCCACTAAGTTTCTTTACTAAAACCACATTCGAGACCCACTCCGGGTATTTTACCTCTCTGATGAATCCAGCCTTTAACAATCCCTCCACCTCGACCGCTGCCGCCTCGCAACGCTTCTGGTTGAATATTCTTATTTTTTGCTTGACCGGCTTGTGAGTCGGATCAACTGCCAAATGGTGGCTGATGAACTTGGGGTCTATCCCGGGCATGTCACTATGCCCCCAAGCAAAAATATGTGCATACCGCTCTAAAAGCTTAAGGAGATCATGCTTCAGGTTTTCTTCCAAACCCGCTCCTACCTTAACGACTTTCCCTGGGCCAAAGAGTTCCATTGACTCAAACTATTCGGCTGCCCCCAAGCGGGCAAACTTCTTGGATCATGCATCTGGAGATTCGTCTGATTCCTCATCTTCCTCCTCCTTCATTCTTCTTTTCTTCCGACTACCTTTCTTTATACAGAGAATCTATTTTGAAACAGTGGTAAAACAACTCCGGGCTACCTTCTAATTTCCATATACAATCTCGATCCCAGCCCAGGTGGGAAACTTCATCTTCAAGTAATAACACGACATGACGGTCTTCGTCTTCATCATGAAAGGCCGGCCCACAATGACCCGGTAACTGCTCATGCAGTCCACCACTGTAAAGTCTATCATGATTGTCCGGGTGCGTGGGGAAGTTCCGTCTATCGTGGCCAACTGTATTCTGCCCAGAGGGACGACTGTTGCTCCCCCAAACCCGTACAAGGGTGTCCCGTCCTGGGTCACTGCATCATATTCTATCCCCAATCCGTCCAGGGCTTCCTTGGAGATTATGTCGACCACACTCCCTGGATCCACCAAGATCTTATCCACTTCAGCTCCTCCTATCACCGCCTTAATTGTCAGCGCATCGTCATACGGAAAACTCACCCCATGTACATCCTCATCGGTGAACATTATAGGAACCGACCGATCTCTCTGCATGCTCTGGGCCTGCCCCACCGACATTACCTCCAATCATCGGATCCTGCAATAATTCTTTCTTGACCGATTCGAGTCTCCAGTCAGTGTCATTCCACCGGCGATGGTATACATCTGTCTATGCCTTTGCCGTTGTCGGGCCGCATTGGCCCCTTAGTCAATGTACTCATTTAGATAGTCGTTATGTGCTAGGTTTTCCATCTGCTCTTGCAGGTCCCTACAACCTTCCGCCGAGTGTCCCCTCATGTTATGATGCACACAATAATGTTTCTCATTCTTCTTTTCCATCGGATACTTTCTCAGATCGGGCTCCATCAAGAGGCCCCTACCTTGAATTTTCTTCACGATCTGAGTCATCGGCTTGTTCAAAGGTGTATACCCTGCTCCTCCGGCCACATGATTTACTTGTACCTGAGCTCTTCTCTCTTGTGGCACATTGTTGGGAGGCACCGGCCTGAACTCCATTTGTCTGGGAGAAGGATTCATCAACTCTCTATCCGGCCTCCGCGGCATCTCCGACCTTTGCATTTTTTTCCTTTTGTGCCCCTCTCTTCCGAGCGGTCTTCTCCTCTTCCTCCATCAAAACAAACTTTCTAGCCAACTCCAGAGCAGTGGCGTAGTCTGGTACGTCCTGGACCCTCAAGTGAGTCAACAATCTCTCGACTTTTAGGGCCCCTTTGAGACTTTCCAGAGCCTCCGTTGACTCATAGGCCCCGACCTCGAGCATCATGTTGTGGTATCTTTCAATAAAGCTCTTCAGGGACTCATCATCTCCATGTTTCATCAGTCTCAGCTCTCACACCGTCTTCTTTAGGACACACGCTCATTTGAAGTGCCGGATAAAAGACTTCTTAAGTTGAGAGAAACTGCTAATGCTTCCCGGGGTTAGACTTCTAAACCATAAGATCGCAGGCCCGCCCAGGGTTAAAGGGAACACCCTGCATATGTCTTCTCCCATCATTCCATGTACTTCCATTAACATGACAAAACTCTCAATGTGAGACTTAGGATCAGTGTGACCCATGTATAAATTTATAGACGGCATCGTTAACCGCCTAGGAAACTCTGCTAACAAGATTTCTTCCGTAAAGGGAGATGTCATCTCCCCGTCCTGACCATCCATTTTTCCTGCCTTTAGGTTTTCCTCCCACTTTTTCATTTCCTTTCTAAACCAGACTTTTCATATGGTTATCAGTATCATCATGTTGCTTCCCTCGAACATCCTCACGTCTGCTGCCCCGAACACGACGTGCGCCATGGCTAGATACCTCTCACTCCCCTCTTCCGTATCTCCTATATTCTCTCTTATTTGAGCGTGGGCTATTACTTGAAGTTTTCGGCATTCGTCTCTCTTCTTCTTCCCCCCATATTCTTTTCGATAGCGAGGCTCTTGCTATCACCACTGACCTCACCCTTTGTGGCTTCTTTATCCCGGATTCATCGTCACCGCTTAGGTTTACCACCATTTTCCCTTCCGCTATCTCATTTCTCCTCCAACTTGGATCAGCCTCCAACCTTTCATTATTCGTTTTCATGGCCTTCATGAGTGTCTAGTTTTCCTCCCTATCATTTCACATGCTCTCCTCCATTTTTCTCATCTACTCTGTTGTTGAACTCTCTGACGACCTATGGTTCCCATCTTCCGCCATCGTCTTACCACGCTAGTTGCTTTTTGCTCCCTCCCCACAGACGGCACCAACTGTTGACGAATGATTTTCGTCCCAGGGGCAGTTTCAAGATAACTCACCCGAGACAATCCTCCTTCAACCTTGAATTTGTTTGGTTATGGGGAGACCAAAGACAAATTTGGCAAAAGACAAGATACACAGAAGAAATCGAAAATAAAATATTTAACGTGGTTCGACGGAACTTATCCAGCCTACGTCCACGGTCACAAAGTGGGGTGGGGGGTTTATTTTATTACCAATCGAGCTCGACCGACCTGTTTTAGTGAGGGTCTAAAGAAACCGAGCAGGTTGTTCTCTTTCAATATTTCTTACAAAATGGCTCTCAAATGGGAATTTTCGTAACCTTTACAAATGTGATCAATCTTCCCTTATATATTAATGGATATTCAACACTGTTTCCATATCTTTGTGACGTCAGCCCTGCAGGTCTGCGGATTTCCGACGATTCGACAGGTTCTCTTCCCCAATCTGCCATTGCCGAAAGTAAAACATACCATTTAATTTCCTGTCACATCCTGGGAGAAGGTAGAAATGAACCGAGCTACCGGACTATTGTGATCGGTCTCAGCTCTGATGTTGTCGGCCTTTAATAACTGGATCATGATGTGTCCTCTGGTCGGTCAAATCTGGAAGACTGTGCCCGGACTCCACGCCGGGTTGAAGAACGACAACTATCCTCTGACCCCCGGTCCTCTGGATGAGGAGAATTTCCTTTTCTGCCCTTACCGAGCTACTCAGAAACCTTAGCTGCAGAAATCCCCATCAACAAAAATAAAATAAAATAAAAACTAAATTAGAATTATATAATATTAGAGCCTATTAAATTAGGGTATTAACCTATTTAATTAGGGGTCATAGGCAAATGTCTAGTATACCAATGCGAAAGACCGGAAACAACCATAATTTTATGTTATTAAGTTGTTTTTTTTTATTATGTGATTATGATAAATTTGTCATATTTTGACGTGTTGAAGATGGTTTCATGTAAATTAATTTATTTCTTTGAAGGTAGTGTTTAAAAAGATTAACTAATTATTGAATTCATATAGAGAGAAATTTTAAAGGAAGGTTGAGCATAAATGGTAATGTAAATTGCTTCTATATGGAATTTAATTAAAACCCTATACCTGAAAATTTTACTCTTTGTTAAAGAAAGTCATTTTGTTTAATGAAAATTTTAATGTTTATAAATATGCACGTTGATTTGATGATTATTATTTAAAACATTCCTAGAGATATAGAGATTTGAGAGTTTTCAAAGTTTGATTGTTTACAGATCTTTTTCAGAGCAGCCGTGGAGGTACCCACCAAATTAACAAACAAACACTCAATTTATCCTTAAATTAAAAATTCCCAACTGGAATTGGCTGCTAAAAGAATTTTCTGAGGAATTTTCTGGCAAACTTTATAGACATATTACATATAGATTATAGATCCCTGAACACAATGCAGATTGATTATCATACCAGTGATACCTCACTAGTCAATAATTTCTCCCTCTTCTTCTTCAGGCCCAACACCAATATCACCTTTTCCTCCAACATAATAAGAATTCATTTGTTCACCATTGTCATCATCATCCTCAAAATCTGGGATGTTAAGGCTCTTTCTTTCCATATTCTTGTCATCGCCATTGTTATTATCAAGATCAAAATGTTCGCCCATCCTGCTGCTTCTACCTTCAGAAACTCCGTTGCCTAAAAACAAGGATTTCTCTTCAGCAACCTCACCTGCAGGCCCGCCTTCTTTAACCATAACCAAAGGAAATTTCAACGACTTCTCTGGCCAATCCTTGAAAAATGAATTCATTGCCATGAACCGAAAGGCCTGTAACAAACGGCTTTTATCTCTCTTTATATCTGCACTCAGAAGCTTTTGCAGAAGTGTTGGCTTCTTCTTGCTGAAAGATAAGGTGCTAGATGAATTCTTATCAGCTAACTTTTGATCTTTGGCAAACTGACCTTTTCTGTTACATCTACCTCTTTTATCGTGTCTGTTCTGAAATCTCCCCCTCTTATTCAATGGCCTTGTATTCTTCACCCTTCCACGCACTTGTTTATCAGAATCTGAAAGATAATACGATGGTATTTCTGCAACTTCAACACCCAGCTCCGCCTGCTTTGCCAGGATATCCTTGAGTTGCTGCAAACAACTTATATTATCAGACATTGAGATATCGTTTTGAAAAAAAAAATTATAAAGAAAACAGATAAAAGACAAGTGCATATACTAGGAAAGCTTGTTTATATGTCTAAAAATAGGTATAAGAAACATGATCCGATAACAACAAAAAGCACTCTAATAACTTCTTGATCATGTAACCTTGTTCCTGTGAAGATAAATAATTTGTAACTTGCTGAAATTTAAGCAGATATTGTACTTACTAAAATAATAACAATAAAGAACTAAATAAACATACCTCGCATCGCATTTTGACCTCTTTATCAATGACATCAGAGTTTGATAGCTTTTCAGTCAGTTTCTGCAGATGTGAAGGTTAATTAACAGAACTTCAATATCAAAGAACAACATGGAGAATGCACATAGCAATTAATCTAACCTTGTTGATATTGGCTTTTGTTGGGTAGTTCTTCCTACGTTCTTCACACCACTGTTTGATTTCTTGCTCCGTATAGGTCAAAACAAGAGGTTTTCTGGAAAACGAAAGAATGAGAAACACACCCATCTGAGTTCAGTTGTAAGATACATAAGCAGCAAGTAGATATCAAAGAACAAAATCAATATCAAGAGTCCGCATCCTTGGGAATAAAAGGACAATGAAAAAGAGGTTTGGATTATTTATATTTATAAAAAAATAAAAATAAAATAAAAAATAGCAGTTTATTATGAGCATGTTAAAATCATGTAATCTAAGAAGCAAAAAGCATTTTGAAAAATGAAGCCACTCTTTATGATCTTTCTCCTAACTGTTTGATGTAAAAGAACTTAGATGCCAGCTAAAAGCTCAGGCTCAGCTGAAACAATGTTAAAATAGTTCTTAGAAATTGAATTGCCCATCATATAATATAACCCCCACCCACACACACACAAAAGCAATATCATACTTTACACATTCGTTTCCAGTGCAAACTTCACTTCTTAAAGAGTCACCATAAGGAGGTTGGTTTGTGTAATTAGCCTGACCAAATTTCATAGCCTTTGCATTGCCGCGTCCTGTTGAAAAGAGAAATCTATCAGTACCACTGACCATAAAAGGCAGGAAAAGGATTCAGAGCATGAATAATTAATATGCAACATGTATGTTTCATACATAAATTGTTTTCTCTATGCAGCATACAAATCACATGATAAACATAAATTAATTTATATAGATTGTTTTCTCACCTTACAAAGCAGACAAATAAATGGGATATAATAATTATCATAACAGTTGGGTATGCCCAGAATTTAGAAGATAAAAGCAATAGTCCCGTATTTAGAATGATTCTCTAGCATAACAGATCACATCCAATCTGGTCTTTTAAGAACTGAACACCTTTCCAAAACATTTACTGTCAAATCTTGAGCAGACAGAATAACATGCACTCAAGGTCTACAAATCTGTAATCGTCAAGGTTTTTCTAAAATTCATGACAATTATAAAATGAAATATTTTTTACGTCTCACTCTAATAGCCTAATTATTCTTAAAATAATCTCTAAATGATTTATTTTTTTATATGGGAAAATCACTAATTTAATTTGACATATATTAGCAATTACTGCATAATTTGAGTAACCAAAATGGAAAAACCTCAAGCAACACAACACCCCAAAATGTACCTCGGTTTGTTTCCCAATTCCTTCTACATAAGAATTACCACCAGATGGAGCTACACAATCTCACGGTATTACTGTATTAGGGTGAACAGAACATTTGTAACACGATAACATGCTGCTCATAACACTGCACTTGACTCTCACCAACAATATCCAATAAAATTAAACTCCAATGCACCACATATCATGAGCTTTGATTTATTCTCCTCCCCCATCCCCACCCATGAGCTTTGATTGCTTCCTAACATAGGGTAATCTAATGCAATATATCATGCCAATCACATCAAACTCCAATTTTTTTTTTGTTTTTCTTCTGACTAGAAATTTGAATGCCTGCATTATCACAAACCTTTTGCTCTTTGATCATTATGAAACCCAAATTTTCTCTTTGCATTATTCATTTGATGGAAGTGAGATTTCTGGAACCTGCAGAGATTACAAATTTATAATCAATTAACGAAACACTTGTCGAAATAAACCAAAAATCCAGAAGGACCAACCCCTGCGACAGCTCTCTTGTTGGATTTTTTCCTGGAACATTTTTCCAATTGCTATTTGAAATGCTACCCTGACCATTTTGAACAAATTTATTCTGCAACAATGAGAGAGGACATAAATTAACCAGCAGCAGCAGCTGAAGCTCAATAGATAATTCATGCACAATAACAACCTCTTCTTAACTTGTATAAAAGAAACAAAAAATTCCACATGAAATAAATTCCAGTAATTTAAGTAAGAAGAGGGTAAAATAGATACCTGTGACCTCATGAAAGCAGATGGTTGCGAGTTCTGACCTTGACCTTGCTGAGGTTCACTTGAACAAGACTTAAGAGGCATACATGAAGTTCCTGGTACATCCTTCATAGGCTGAACAAAGTTCTGCTGGTTTTGGTTCACAAGACCAAACTGTGGAATCCCAAATATGCCAGGATTCATCATTTGCATAGACAAAAGTTGATTTATATTTTGCAAACACAAGTTTTGGTGAAGCTGTTGAGGCAAATTTGAGAAATTAGGACCAAATATCTGTCCTTGGGTAGCATTTTGCGGCACGTTGCCAAAATTCCCTTGTAAGGGAAACACGTGACTCAGTTGAGGCAAACCCAGGTGATTATTTTGTGCAAAGAGAAAAGGGTTAGAAGCATCCATGAAATTAGCTTGAGGTATCAATGGGGTTGGCGGCATATTGGAATTATTCAAAGGAAATGGAATCTGAGGGTTCATTATACCCATTTGAGGCTGCATGGGCACTGAATTCTGTAACATATTAGGCCTAAAAACCTGCTGAATAATTTGAGAAAATATAATAAAATTAGATAAAACTTCTATTTTTCTCGTAACAACGCATTCATGTATAAATAAAGGGAGAGAAAATTACCTGCTGAGGAAGCGTGGAAGTGGAAGAATCTGAATGGGTTTGATGAGCAAAGGAATTGAAGGGAGGTTGCATTTTTTCCACAGTGAAGTTTACAGCATATTCGATTTCGATACAACAATTTCGAAAGAGGTAGGGTTTAAGGCGGAACGCAAAGGTTTATATACTTTATTTACGAGGGCTGCTTTCCCCCTCACTTGTCCCCTGACAAATTATTTTTTTACCCCTCCCCTTACCCAAAATCATATATATATATATATATATATATATATATATATATATTATATATATATATATATATATATATATATATATGTGATTTTATTTATTTATTTATTATTTTATTAATTTATTGTTATTTATTTTGTGTTTATTTATTTATATTTTGATTATTTATTAATTTATTTAATACTACTTGTTAATAAAATATATTTTTAGAAAAGATACATGTAATAATACACATAAATAAATACAAACAAAAATACAAAAACACAAATTCTAATTTATTTAATTAATAAAAAAATTTATTTATTTATTATTTATTTTTACATTTATCTTTTTCACTTTATATATCTATTTTCTTTTATTTGTTTAATAAATATTACAAATTTTTTATTTATTGTTATTTTTTTATGTTCATTTTTTTATTTAATTTTTTTGATTCTTTATTGAATTTTTTAACACTACTTATGTATAATAAAAAATGTTCTCTTATATCTTAGCAAAATATATTTTAAGAGAAGAGTACATGTCATAATAGACAAAAAATAAATACACCAAAACAATAAAAACACAAATTCTAATTTATGTTGTCTCCAAAGTCTCATCCCGACGCACTTGGTGATATATCAAATACTTCGTACCACAACTGATTATGTATCCTATAACGAGTGATACATTCTTTAGCTTCGTACGATTAATGTTTCCAAAGTGTGGAGGATCACTAATAATTTAACATTATTGCATTTTTTCCACTTTTGTGTGTTTAAAAAAAAATTATATTTTTTTGTTATTTTGTAAAAAAAAAAACAACAATACTTTGCTAAATTATAATCTCGGGAATCTAACTTTAAAAGACCTTGTTTGCCGATTTATAAAAAAATTGGATGAGAAACATATATTCGACTCATAGAGGTCATTCAAGCCGTTACTGGACGTAAAACCAGAGGAAAACGTGAGCCACAATCACAACTACATTTCAATTTATTGTTTTGAATTTATTGTTTTAAGTTATAATCTTTTTTTAGTAGTGGTGATGTAGATTCAATTGTCAATACCACACTAATCAGGTGATGTCTTCTAAACTCCACTTCTTCTTATTCAGACATTGGAGAACATGCCTCGATTTGGTTGGGGGAAGGGGATAGTTGACTATAATGTTTTTTTTAAAACATATTTTGTTTTGTGTGTAAAAAAAATTATTTTCATTTTTAATGTAATTCGTAACAAGTTATTTTTGTTTCTTTCCTTTTGAATCATTAAAATTTTTGAATTCTCCATAATATTGATTAAATTTGATCTTCATATGCTCATATGATAGATATTATCAACATACACGATAACATATGAACATGAGTTATAAGTGAAAATTTTGTAATATCCAGTTCTCTAATTTGTTGGAGATAACACCTAAAGGTAGTGAAATTTGTGTTTTTATTTAAAAAAATAATAATCATGCTTTTATTTAATAACCGAACATCTTGCCTCAGTAAGCAATGATTGTTCGCGTAAAACAGTAGAGCTTGAGTTTGTAAAAAAAAAATGTGTGAATAAGTTCGAATTTGTAGCCTCTCTTATTCGAGCAATTAAGTCTGTATGTGTGTTTTAACGCTTAGTGTCCTAAGGCCAAAAAGTAGAAGTAAGGACCTCTTACAAATTAAAAGAAATCACCCACCTTTTTTTTTTTAATTTGCCCTTATTTGTTTTGTCAAAGCATGCAAATTTATTTATTTGCATGCTTTGACAAATCCTCCACCTAAATTATATTTTATATTTTATATATTTTTTTCTTTTCTTATTTGTTTGTGCTTTAAATAATTACATATAACACACTTTGGATATTTCATGAAATTCGGCATTGAAAACTTCAGAATTAGAAAATCTTGTCAACAGCAAGTTGTAGATCTTTAAATCTTCTTTCATCTGGAACTAGAATCACTTCAATCCGATATCAGAGTAAAAAGCTATGGCCAAAATACGAAAATTACGCAGGGTTGGAATTTCTGAATTTGTATACTGTTAGAATGCCCTATTAAGTTTATGGCCTCCAAAATCCAAATGTCAAATCCATTTTTTAGATATGCATCCAAAGTATTATTTCACCTGCATGAAAGATAAAAATCACAATAAACATGAATATAATTATTATTTAACAAATGTGTTAAATTAAAGGGATTAATGAAACTACAAGTGTAGAATGATTAATTTTTCTTTTAATAAATGTGCACTTTTTAGTGTTCATTAATCACACTCAAAATCAATGCTATTGACGGTGGCGTGCACTACCAATTATTAAGAATCATATGTGAGCCATTCAATATTTGCTCCAACGAATACCCACATGTCTATACGAGCTTCCCTTACTCATGGTCCATTAGGTTAGACCATTGGAACTCCAATTTCAATATATGACAAGTGCTAGTCTTCTATGTTATAGGAATTCGACCGTATTCCAAAACCAACGTATAGAAATATATATATACTTTTAATAATAGTTTATAATAATATTATTATTCCAATGTCGGACCACACACAATGTTCAGTATTACTACGTGACTATTCTAAGGTCATGTCATTATCAACATATAAATATATGTATGAATATATTAAACCAATATTCACTAAGAGATAATGACACAATAATAATTACCATTATAAATTTGAAATGAAAATATAGTTATTTTTTAATAAATAATAAAATATATTGTACAATACATTATTCGGATTGACGCTCAAAGCACCAACTCCAAAACCATCCCGACCGAGTCTCATCCCATCCTGATTATTATTTGGGATGAAGAAATCATCTCGAATCCCGATTAATATTTTGAATTAGGATGAAAAATCATCCTGATTCCCCGACCAAATGGTGTGAGATCTTGAATCCCGATCGAGATTTGAGACAAAAAAATCTTCCCGAATCTCGGCTCGATATTTTATTTGGGATAATATATCGACCCAAATCCCGACCGAAATTTTCATTTAGGACAAAAAGTCATCCCGAATCTCATATCAAACGGGATGAGAATCCGATTGAGATTCGAGATTTATTGTCAATCCTACTATCAGGAGGGTTTTGTTATAATAATAAACGTTTTATTTAGTTTTTAAATATTACGAAGGTTTTGATTAATTTTATCAAACATAAAAGGGGATTACGCTCATTTTCCTCTTTCTCAAATTATTGAACCGATGGGAAAGTCAGAACGTTCATTAATGTATATGCTATTTGATGCCCTATATATACCTGAACTCTGTCTCATAAAGTGAAAATCGATTTCAATATATTTTGTTCTTTAGTGGTAAATTGAATATTTTGAACCCAAGACCTGAAGGTGAGATCTTGAGCCCTACACCACCGATTAATCTTCCATCACCAATATAATAAACCCAATCAGCATATCTCTATTTTACCACTGTAATTCAGTAGCATCTCATGTATTTTTTTTCATCAACCTGTACAAACTATAGAAAATCCAAGAGCTACACAAACAAAATAGACTACACTTAGGTCTTCAATAGGATCATTGATCACAACAAAACCAAGGGTGAAAAATACAGAAGGAATTTCAGTAACCAAAATAAGTGGATGATTATGGTAAGAGAGCCAACGGTACTTGTAGATTTTGTATCATACCTCTTTTCTCTCCGAGTTAAGAAGACCCATTTGTTCAGTAAGGTGATCCACATGCTGAGCATTGTTCCATCCGTTCTCTGTTGGCTGCATTTCATTTCCCTTGGTATTAAAATCCACTGAGGTTGATTCGATGTCCTCTGGAACTAGACTTTGTACAAGAAGATCATATAGCAAAAAATCAATGTCAGGATCAGGTGAAACGTCTCCAATTTCGATGGGCATTGAAGTGGGATCTATATATTCTCCAATCTCCATCCTGGTTCCCATGTAGTTTTCTGCAGGAATACCAATACTTTCTGGCACTATTTCTGGTATATGAGAGAACTCAGGCATGATTACATCTGCCTGTGAAATAGGGATGGAGATGGAGATGGAGATGGAGGGTGCTTCTTGTGCTCCTACCAGCAAATTAATATCTGGACATCGATCTGTTGTTATCTTTTCAGAAGATGTGACACATGGAGAGGATCGTTTTTCGGATACAGAGGCTGATGGATCATGCCCTGATATCCTAGAATCTGCTGGCACATAAGAGGACTGCCCTAAAGTTGGGGGCACTTCTTGAAGAGTTACTCCTGACATACTGCTTGAAGTGCTTCCAGTATTAGATGATGATGAACCATCTCCAATTAGGTAGTCATCATGATTGTTGTTAAAAGATTCTATCTGAAAACCCTCCATTTTCATAATATTCCTAAGCATAGCTTTTGCTGCCTCATTCATAGAAGGCTGCTGGTACCTGACAATCTGTCCATCAGGTGTAATAGCAGTATCATCTTCAGCAACACCTTCCTGCTTGATCCTACGCTTTTTGTTGGCTTCAGTTATCTGCCTATTGCTGTCATTTTGTTGCTGTACAAACTGGGCCAAGAAACCAGGGCTCTGCACAGCTTTTGCCAGGAATGACATCATTTGCTGCTGCCGCTGCTCCATCTCCTGAACATGTTGCACCATGGTTTGCAGCTGGCTATCAGTGGCCTGTTGCTGCTGTCTCAACTTAACAAGTTCCTGCATAAGCACATTCTTGTCCCTCTTAAGCCTCTCTACTTCTTCCTCAAGCCCGAATTTCCCAACCTCCACACAAGCACCCCCAGAAGAACTTTGTCCATGTGGTTGCTGTGACTGCTGATGACCATGTCCATGAGCAGGTTTTCTCCTACTGATACTCTGAAGCAAGTGCTTTTGACCACGTAAAAAGCCCTCATTCGCAAATTCCCAGCGGTCTGGATCAACCTTTCTGAAACCCTGTTTGACAGATGGTTACAATAATGTGAATTTTTAAGGGGGCATAATTAGAAGTTCACTCAAAGGTTGACCAAAATATCAAAAAGTTAACACATGGTCATGACGATGAAAAGAGAGCTCATTGGTAAACAAAGACCATCCCAATTTAATCTTATGCTTACATCATATGTGCAAACATTGCAGAGTAGACCACTATGCATAATAAGAAAAACACAACGGGCAGTCTCTCTAACTTCCTCCACAAATCCAAACAAGCATTGTCAGTGACTCAGCATAAGTACATCCACTACTCAGTAGAAAACATTTATTTTTGGATAGATTCAAAGTCTTATGACCTAATACAAAACACGGATTACTTTAGTCATTATTCAACTTAACTCTAAAACCAGAAATAGATGCTTTGAGAAAATACCTCTGGTTACCAAGTATATATTAGTCAAAACAATAGGCACCAAAAAAAAAAAAAAAAATCATAGTTTAACACCACAAATTGTGCATTGCAGAGGCTTGTTAGCCTAGTAACAAAGAGGCAGTACCTGTATCACATCTAAAATGCAGTCCATCCACTAGCTAACCTCCAGTCAATGATGAGAATACAAAATAGTTTTTTTACCTTCTGTTACCAAGCATCCATATCTCATAGTAACTGATCAACCAAATACAACAGAATTTAAAACACCAGATTCAGACCTACACTTGCAGAGGCTCTTTTGCCTATGAATAAAGAGGCAGTGCCTATCCTCTCTAAAAGCAGTTCAGCACTATTCTTGCCTCAGGCTGAGTTTAAACTATTACAATGGGATCAAAAACACAGAAATAATATTCATTGAAATCAGGTTACGATAAACCTGAGAATTACATTATTTCCCCTTTCCCCCTTCTGCTCCATGTGATTGCTGAGAAAATGCAGGAAGAAGCATTATTACAGCTTTCAATAATTAATATACCATCATTTAGAAGGCATTGATATAGAAGCATTAAATCCCCATGATAACCACCCAACAAATGTAACAAACCCTGTTTTTTCAAAAGCCAAAGTAACATACAAGTTAAGGTTTGAAAAGGCAACATTCCTTTCATTTTCCCCTGTAAGTTTCTTAGCAACCAAATGGAGCATTTCCATGGTAGTTCCAATGATTCAGAAAGATTTGACTTAAATCTACACCAGAACAAGCACTCCATTAGGCTGCCACCCCAATATAGTCTAGTTACACATTCTCTATTGAAGTTTATTCGGGAAATTTCTCACATCTCAAAGCACATGACAATCGAAAATCAAATCTCCACCCCATTTTATACCCTTACAAACCCCCAATTTCAATATAGTAAGCATATCAAGGCACCTCAACAATCCAACAACTAATCACATATAGAACTCAATCAAATTCACCCAATTCCTTCAATTCGAAAACAAGATTCAAACTTTCACCCAATTACCTTAGCAAGCAGCTAAGAGCAGTTCTTTGAGACAATGTAATGTCAATACCAATAAGCAAGTAACATCAACAATAAAAATATATCTCCAATTAGATAAACAGACTAACCATATTCACTAATCATCAAGAACCCAACCAGCAGCCAAAAAAAAAAAAAAAGACAACGAAATTCAGTAACTAAAATATAAACAATAGCGGCAAAAGAAATTAAAGAAATCAAATTTCTAACGAACCAAACACTAACTGAAAACAAAAGCATAGCTGCCCATAAAAGCAACTCTGATGAAGTCAGGCAATTAAGAAAACACATACGTAGGTGTTTAACTGGCGAACAAAGCTAGAAAAGTTGTTGTGCTTGAAGTACTTAGGGAGGAGGTCGCGCGCGAACTCGGGAGGGTTCCAAACGACGAAGCTGTTGTGGGTAGGGCTCCAAGACACGATCGAATCCGTTGCCGGATCGTCCACCATGTCGTAAGTCTTGCTCAGAAACGGCGGCGGAGCATTTGTAGCGTTCTGCATAGGCACCGGCTGCGGTGGAGGCGCAGCACTGCCAGTCGTCGACGGATCACCGCCGCCGCCGCTGTTTGCTGCTGCATCCATGCTAAACTAATCTCACAAAATGAAATGTTTTTGTTATTATTAAAGAGAAAAATTAGGGTTTATTTAAGAAATAAAATGCGTCTCATTAAAAGAAGAAGTTTGGAAACCCATTTTAGATTTTGAAGAAATCTTTATGCGAAAGAGAGCCCTAACGGCATCAACGGCCCTGAGTGTAGGGTTCAAGATGGATTTA
>SKCR01004676.1:0-26239 GCA_019454045.1 Zanthoxylum bungeanum | reverse complement strand
AAAAGGCTTTTGTATTTGATTTTATTTTGGAAATAAAATATAAATATAAGTAAAAACCATTAGCCTTCTCTCTCTCATCATTAACGGTTTCACGTGAAGATCTCCCTCCCTTTTCTCTCTCTCGGTTTGAAGCCGTTTTCATCTCTTTCTCTCTCGTTTTTTTCTGGTTCTGCCGAGAAGTAATGAGAAACAAGATTTGATTTTGTTTCAAAACCAAGTGCTAGCACACCTTGAGTGATACATAGGTGATAGGGAAGTGTCTTCATGAGCTTGGTTTTATTTTGAAGCTTGAAGCTTTGAGCTTCAATGGAGTCCATGCATGGCCGATTCTTGGAGGAGGAAGCAGCCCCCACGCCGAGCAGTCTACCTTCTTCGCAGCTCACTGCCGAGCAGTAACATGCAGTGCGTTTTGGTTGTGTTCTTCCTAGCATCAAACCCATCAATGTGAGTATATTCCGCACCTCCTTTGATGTGTTCATATGCGGTTTTTGTGCATGATTTGTTGATCTTGGGACTTGAATTGAACTTTTACATCAATATCGATGGACAGAAGTGGTCTTGACTTTGGCCAACAAACCACAACTTGGACAAGACACCAATATGGAACAAAGCTCTCGTGATTCAACACATCTTCGACGGACAAAGGCCTACTTTGGCCAACAAGCCAATGCCAGTCTTAGATCTTGAGTAAGAATCACTCAATGGAAGGAAAAACGCTTAATATTTGTGAGGGTTTTTTTGCGTGCAAATTGGCAACCAATTTATTATTTTTGTTAAGGTCTCATCATCGTACACCCTTAAACATGCATTCTAAATACATAATAAGGCGCGTATAATTAAAGTAATAATGATATGCGGATGGATACTTTACACATTGATCCTAGATCAAATCTCTCACTTTCTCTCTCCCGCTAGCACATGTATTTACTCTCTACCTTACACTACACTTCTAAAGAAACCTCATTTACATTGAGGGGAATAGGTGAGAAGAGAATACAAAGAATAAGGAGGTAATAAGGCTGGACACGCAGGTCCAATTATAAATCAAATTTATTACAAAAATTTCTAAATTGTCCCACCCAACTAATATCCATCCGATATACATTATTCATGCATCGCAACCATATATTCACACAAGCATGTTATCAATCAATCTAATCAAATTAATTAATTGATAATTAGTGACCATCCAATGTTCAAACAACGATTTGATTTTGCTCGAGTCAAACTCTTTTTTGCGAATAAGTACTTAAAGTAAATTCTCGAATTAAATTAAACTAAAAAATTAAATCCAATTCAATTGTATTTAATACTAACTCGCTATTTAATTCCAAATTAAATACTACACTTTATTAATAAACATTTACGATTTAAATTCAAAATTTAATCGTTACGGGTCTCAAAGCCCGATTAACGTCCAACGTTTATTTAATTAAAGTCCAATGGGCTTTTAATTAATTTCTTAAGGCGTGGACTTTTGGTCAACTCGGGTCGAACCCAATAACCAAAGTCCAATCCAGGAGTTACCCCATAAGCCTAGAAATCAATTTAGGCCCATTAGGCCCAATTAAATTTTAAAGGTCCATTAGTCGCATTTGGGCTTTATGGATACAGTTTTGGGCCCATTGGATCCAACCAATTTTACCTAACCCAACTTAGTACAACCAAGCCCAATAAGCTCATTTACAACTTTAAAAGTCCATTTTCCAAAATTAGGCCCAATATAATTAAATTACAATTTCCAAATTCCCAATTTAATTACCAAAGTGTATAGCATTATTAATCACCCAAATCAAAATTTCCAAAACATCAAATTAGCCTAATTAATCATGCTTATCATCAACAAAACATGTCCAACATATTTCATCAAAAAATCAAACCCAAACATGCTCAATGACTCTCGGCAATGGAGGGATTTTTTAAAATCAATTCCGAATTCAATCCAATCAAATTCTAAATCAACATTTCCCGAATGATTTTAAGTCATCCAATGAATCAAAATCAAAAAATCACCAAGATCACATTTAGGGCACCATTCGGCCATGCCAAAATTTTGGGGAAAAAATGTTCCAAACACAATTTCATCAAATTGATCAAATCAATCCTCAATTAAACATGTATTAAGCATACTAATTAATCCAATTTCATTAAAACATGCTCAAATATAATTTACCCAAATTTTAAGCCATAATCAATTTCATGCTTTTCAATCGCTCTGATACCATTGTTGGAGTTTCTACGGCCCCAAGGATCGAATACAAAGCATAAAACATGTGTGAATACAATCGAGAAAGTTACGGAATACTCACATCGATCGGTTGAGCGACGCGGGAGGCAACAAAAATTATTTTCTGCCCTCCTTACTGCTCGACAGTGAGCTGCTGTTGGGCTCTCCAAATTCGGCTTTGTGTCTCCTTGAACAAGCTCCAAACTTTGTCAAACGATTCCAAGCTCATGGGTGGACTTCCCTATCACCTTCGCATGTCTCTCGGAGTGCTAACTCTCTTGATTTTTGCCACAAAAATCAAACACTTTGCTTCCCTTTAGCTCACGGCAGTTAGCAGAAATGAAGATGAAGAACAACCCACTTTGGGCGTGAATGAGAGAGAGTGTGTTGTGTTGTATTAAAAGTTGGTAAATGATTTTCTAAAAACATATACACAATTTTGGCTTTCAAAAGTCAAACAATCAAAGCCTTCAACCACTCCAACAACTCACATCACTCACATCACTCAATCAAGTGACAACTTGTCACATCACTCAAAGTGACATTTGATTTGACGCTTGATGTGACTAATGATTTGATGCTTGATGTGACTTACGTGCCGCACTCGAATTCGAAATGCGAATACACTTGCACACACTCGTGGGCTCGGGTTCGGTAATTCCAAATTAACGAATTTTCCGTTTCGACGCAATTAAATGATTATGCCTAGCGAAATCACTATTCACATCGCTAACGAATTAATTCTAAATTAACTTGTTCGCCCGAATTAAAATCCAATTTTAATTCCCCGTCGAAATCCAATTTCGTTTAATATATCGAATATATTAATTAATCGCTATCTCTCTTTAATTGATATTTTATCCTAGTTAAAATATCTCCGCAATTAATCGCAGATCAATTTTCTCTCTCATCTAATTAATCCCAGATTAATAAAAGTGCGAGTCATACGTCATCGGTGAATCTTCAGGAAGAGACCCATGAGATCCCCGGATATGTTGTCAGTAAATACGGTCGTCGGACTATCCGAACACGTAAGTACCTAGTACTATGTTTATACCGATTTACAAGACAAGGTTGGCTTCTAGCAAAGCGCCATGCCTACCCAATTCTCCAGAAATATCCTTACAGGAATAAGGATCTATATCAGGCGTAGTATACGTAGTATTGCGTATTTCGATCCAGTATCGGATGATCACATGCAAGGCCTAGGGCTGGTACAGTGTCTGCCCCGTACGAAGCATATATCGGATTACGAGCAACTAGTCTCTTTAATATCAGATAATCATGACCAAGTCATATTATCCCGACAGTTGCAACCTTTTTAGAGAACCATTTCTGTATCCCTGCGCGATCATCAACTCCATATGACTGGAGTGACACTTCCGTCTTGACATCACACCTAACACACTATGATTCTCGATATACCGTGAAGAGGCGTACCCAGAAACCGGTTAAATCCCTGGACGACCAAAACCAAAGTATATTGATTGTCGCAAGTATTAGCGTGTGCAAGTCTCAGGTTAAGACCAAATACACCTACCCTGATTTCGGACTTCCATAGACACATAGTCATACTACCAATGGAATTCCGAGGGGGTCTATCCAGAGCGAAGCTGTTTCCCGTACCATCGGAAAACACAACCTCCTATTACACTTGCATGAGTATCCTATACCCAAATATATGAGAACTATGTCGTTTGTGCCCTCACAACGCGCACAAGTGTAATACCAGTGTTTTACGTATTTATCGATGTCCAATCTCGATAATACTCTGACTAGGGATATTTAATGATTTATCATTCGTGGACTGATATTGTCTCATATCATTCTCAATCCAGGAACAAATCATAGGGACCTCCTATCATTTATACATCTTGTGATCTAATCACAAATGATAAGAGTGCAATCTCCTTTCTCCTAGTGTAATTTGTACAACACACTGTGATCTGTACAAATAGTGACGCTATGGGTCATAATTGTCCAACAGTTGAGAAGTTGGAAAGGTTGATGTTCATGACAGGAATGCCACTCTCTTGCAGACCAAGGTACCACTTTCAAGTATTGTGGTATTACCTAAATGTACTCTTTATGATCATGGAAGAATGTTTCTTTTGTTATTATCTGGTATTACCTAATTGTACTTGTTTATGATCATGGAAGTCGTATGGGATGCATATGAGAATCTGAAGTATATTGACCAACTAAAATAATGTTATATTATGTCTTCTTTACTTAATTGTAAAGTCTCATGTTTCTATTGCTTGTTTTGTACAATTAATTTGAGCAAATTTGGGAATCTGTGATCTGAACATGGTTAATCTACATATTGAATACAAGATGGCACATATTTGTTGCAAATGGTTCTGTGGTGTTTAATAACCCAGCTATAGCCACTTTGTGTGGCAAGAATTTCATAAATAAATGGATATTGTTTTCATAAATTGATTAAAGAGACCGACAACGTTTTATGTTGCAACTTATTCTGGCTATTAAGGAATACTTGCCATTACTGATCCTATAATATCATTGTTAAATCCCAAGAGTAACTTACATTTCAATCGAATCAATCCTCCTAACTTTGTCTGGTGAAAATAAATACGAGCATTATAAAAATTCTTGTAATATGTAGAGAATTATACATTTTTTTGTTACACTTTCAGGAGATTTATGTAGACACTCGGGTTGAGATCCCCGACATTAATGTGCAAAAGCAATTGATGAGGCAGCATATTCGCAACCTTGTGAGCATTCTCAATCCAAAAGAAAGGCGTATAATAAGGCTAAGATTTGGCAGATGGAAATCCAAAATCACTGTCTGAAAGATCATTTAACAATGTTCTAATGCATAGGAATATATAAATAATATGTAATTGAATTACCTTTTACGTCATCTATTTTAGCCTTGCATGTGTTTCAATGAAGAATTAGCTTCTTTGCATCTATATTTTTATAAATTTCTATGTAAAAATATCCTATTTTGAGCCTTCACCAAATCCAAATGACGTTGTCATGTCAAGTGAAATGAGGAAAGATCTTATTGACATAAACAAAGATCATACCAAAAAATTAATTTTGATTTTATTGAGATTAATGAAATAATATCCGGACATAGTACAATCACATTAAAAGGTCTATATAGCCGAGCACACCTAATAAGAAAAGACTTTACTTAATTTTTTAGATATAGCTCAAAGACATTCTTACCATATCACACATACAATAAGTTAGTAGGACCCTTTAGAGCTAAGATCTTGCAGTATGAAGGCCAGCAAGTAAAGAACACAATTTGTGATCAGGTGTAAGGCCAGACGCGATCATTTCATCGTACAATCTAAAAGCTTTATCTGTTCTCCCCTCCTTAAACAGACCTGAGATCATGGCTGTGTAAGTGACTGCATTTGGAACTAAACCCTTTTGAATCATTTCATTAAACAGTTTTACTGCCTCATTTAGCTTTCCAAATACACATTCACCATGTATAAGTAAAGTGTATGTGTACACATCTGGAATCATCCCATTGGCTTCCAACCTACTTTTTAGGCGATAAACTTCCTTCATATTCCCTTTCTTGCTGTAACCATGAATCAGAGTGTTGTAAGTATAAGCATTAGGTCTCACTCCCTTGATCTTCATATCTTCAAATACCCATTTTGCCTCCTCTAGGTTCCCTTCCTTGCAACATATGTCAATCAAAGTAGTGAAGTTCACCGTATCTAGAGGGAGACCCATTTCTATCATAGTGAACAACCACTCCTTTGCTTTTCCGAATCGTTGCAATTTACACAGCCCGCTGGCAATTGTATTATAAACAACAGGACCAGACTCAAAACCTTTCTTTTCCATGAGCGCGAACACCTTTAAAGCTTCATCTATCATACCCTTCTTACAGTACCCATTCATAAGAGTATTGAATATCACTTCATTCACATCAATCCCTTGTCTTTGCATGTCTTGAACCAACATTTCAGCTGCCCCCATCTGCCCAGCCTTGCAAACACCAGAAATCAAAGCCCCATAAATATGAGAACTCGGAGTAATACTTCTCTCAGCAAACTCATCAAATAGAGCGAATGCTCTTCTCAAATTTCCTACTCTACAATTCCAACTAATAACCGTAGTATACACATGAACATCTGCTTCTAACCCTCTCTCACGCATTTCACCAAACAACTTCTCAACTTCAACCATCTTGCCTGAATTCCCATACCATTCAATCAAAAGCGTGTATGTCACTGCATTATAAGCCACTTGATCCCTCTGCATCAAGCTCAGCATCTCATTGAGACCCACGAAATCTTTTCTTTTAACACACCCATTTAAAAGCGTATTATAAATATAAAGGTTGGGTTTAATCCCTTTAACAACCATTTCATCCATTAAATCTCTAGCCATTTTAACATCTCCTCTCTTACACAGCCCATCAATAATAACGGACATGGTAACTGCATTATAAGCCAGTTGATCCCTCTGCATCAAGCTCAACACCTCATTGACACCCACGAAATCCTTTCTTTTAACACACCCATTTAAAAGCGTATTATAAATATAAAGGTTGGGTTTAATCCCTTTAACAACCATTTCATCCATTAAATCTTTAGCCATTTTAACATCTCCTCTCTTACACAGCCCATCAATAATAACGGACATGGTATAAACAGTAATCTCCACATTGGCCTCAACCATTTTCCGGAAAAAATCGAAACACAAGTCAATATTATTACATCTCTTCAAAGCAAGCAATAACACCATGCAAGACCTTTCATCAATTTTGAACCCACTTCTTTTCATATAATCAAAAACCCCAAAAGCGTCCTCAAACAATTTATTATCAGCATACACTCTAAACATCATATCACATAAATTCTCAACAAATTTAGGCTGCTCACTACCATTCTCAATCAAAGAAATTAAATTTACAATCGAACACCGAAGATTAACATCAGTTACAATATAATTCAATACATTTTTCATTTCAGCAAACTTGCGAGCGTTATATAATCTGCTAATGAGGGTTATATGGGCTTGAAGATTAGGTCTGTGTGAAAATAGAGATGGGTTTTGGCGGAGAAAGTTGAAAAATTGCAAGCAAGATTGAGGGGGTAGATTTGTGTCAGCCAAAACAAGGTGTGTAATATGAGAGTTAAGATTTGACAGCAATGATGGTGTCGTTTTGAAGGGTTCAAGGCCTGAGTTGAAAAGTGTTTTTGCTATTTGTGTAGAGATCTCTTGGTAGGAGATCGGAGTAGGGTTTGTCAAGGGCGTTTTGGTGAAGGATTGAACGAGTTTTGGAGTTGTCATCGTTGATCAATGACTGTGACTGAGCTCTCTCTTTCTCTGTGTTGGGTTTTTCCTGTTCTCTAATTGGATTTTTCGTAGGGGCGTGCCAACCAGCAAATAGTGCGGGTTGGACCCAACCCTCAGATAAGATATAACCCAACAAGATATTTTCAAATTAAATATTAAAAATAATTTATAAATGGATGTACTTAAATACTAAGAATACGACAACATAACAAATTAACAAGGTAGAATTAATGTTAAAATATCATACATAATTAATTTCACTAAGTTCATAATCTAAATACATAATTAATAAATAGTTAACCACGTTAAATACAATGTTAAAACATCAGCAACTTGACCAATATCATATGTTTTTGATTTGTTTCTTTCATAATCTTATTGTTAGGGTTAAATATGTTAAAAAGAAAAAAGATAATATTTAATAAATATAAGCGGGTTAGGTCAGGTAAAAAAATTTCAACCCGATTCAACCTGCAACCTATGCGAGTTGAGAATTTTCAACCCAAATGGATTGAGTTAATTTTCCAAAATAATCCAACTCGCACCTAATCTGGACGGGTTGCGGGTTGACTCGCTGATCGGGTTAGGTTTGCACACCCCTAATTTTTTTCCTTAAAAATAAATGTAGATAAAAAGTTTTTTTCTTTGCTTTATCGTTTCGAATTTCTAATCCATCTTTTTTAGTATACCTTGGCACACACCCAACCTCTGACATGGGCCCCAATCAATTTTCATAGGTCTCTTAACGACACTTTCCAAACTGATACTGATCGGTGAAATCACACACGTAACGTAAGTTCACGTATCGCTCAAGTAGTATAAAAATGTCGATCCCACAAAGACTTAGTTTCTATTGTTGTTATTAATTATTGATTCTATTTATTTACAGGTATCTAATTAGTGTGAGAAGGGAATGATTGCTAATTTGTTGATTGAATGTAGATTTGCTAAATAAATAAATAAAAACACAAAAGAAAATACAAAGGAAAATAAACAAAAGACACAAATATTAAGGGTTGTGATTCCACACAACATTATTCTAATGATGAATTGATTCTCTTATACATGTATAATAAATCAGTTGTAATCCTGGAACATGAAAATACCCAAAGTAATCCAATTAACTATATTCATATGTTAACTAAGTTACCCGAATTCATTAAGGTCAAGTTCCAATTATGGCTACACACGCCCGACAAGTATATTCCTATCCTGGAATGAAATCTATAAGGTGAGATCGTGAACTATTGAATCTAAGGCTGAAACCTAAAATACCTTTTCCAAGTTCATTTTAAGTTTACCACATCAATCTTATTAATGATCAGGCAACAAGAAACATTAAGCTTAAGATTCAATAAACAAGCCAAAACATCACACATAATATAAAGAAAATCAATTATTAAACTTGTGAATATTGTGTTTCAGCACTTCCCTAGATTAAAAATAAAATACTGGGATTAAGGAATCCACATTTACTATTTCAAATCTAGAAATCTCCTTTATTATAATATATAAATTTGCATTATATTACCAACCGATCATATAAGCGGTATCCTGATTAAGTCATGTGCTAATTAATTCCAACCGACCATAAAGACGGTATCCAATTAAGTCAGGTTAAAATTAATTTAATTAAGTACAACCGACCATAAATGTGGTATCCAATTAAGTCAGGTTTTAAGATAATTTATATATTATAATTAAAGGGAGATTAATCTAAATTATCATAATAAAAGTTTCACCCTTCCCCCAGCAGAAATTAACTACAAAACATAAAAGAAAGATAAATAAACAAACTATTATTACTACTACTAAAAATAAAAATATGTTACTATTAATATATACAAACATGATACAATCTTCAGTTCCTTATTAAGAAAGCTAAGGAAAGTATGAATTTGGAAAATAAAACCAGCCTCAATTTATAGTTAAAAAATCATGTCTGCGTCGCGACTCGACGCATGCACAGTAAATGGCGACTGTCGGTAGCTGAATTATTGATGCATGTCGCGACGTCGATAAGGTTGCGCATCACGACGCGCGTGGATTGATGACAAGTGTACGAGGTTTGCTGAGACGTTGACACGTGGCACGCGTTTGTCGGTGCATTGTGATGCAGAAGGTCATGCGCGTCACGACGCGTGAACAATGATGATGCAATGATGACGTAAATGATGATACGTGTCGGCAAGCTGCATAATTGAGGCGCGTCGTGATGCAGAGAAGTGTGCACGTCGCGACGCGTAAATAGTAAATTTCCCATTTTGCCCATTTTGTTCATTTTTCATCATTTTAGCCCCAAGTTGATTCCATTGAATCTCGAAACTTTATTTATCTGCAAAATACACAAAAACACATCAAAACGTTAATAAAACCCGAGAAGCCATACAAAATATTAGGTCAAATGATCAGTAAATATTAATATATTTTTCGCTCATCACATCCCCCAAACCTAACATTTTGATAGTCTTCGAGCAAAACAAACAAAACAAAATAAAATAAACAATTAAAACTAAATTTATCTAAGCCACTTTCGTAGGGATCACGGTTGCATTAGCGTTGCAACAAGCCTTTAAACCCCTATATATCCCTAGTGGATGAGTTGAAGTCTCGTGAGGGCTTACAGCAAAGATACCCACAAACGTCAATTACTTGCACATGCAATCACACATAAAAACAAAAGAAAGAAATAAAATAAAATAAAATAATAGCTATATATATACAATGTCCTCAGAGAATATTTAGCAACAATGTTAAATGAACCTTCAAAATGCATACTACAAATAAAATCCTTTCATTTGATCAAAATATCTAAATCAGACTCTAAGTGTGTGTGTGAATAATTATACAAACAGCTTTGATTCTAAGTTATTAACTAGGTGAGTTTGTCTCAATTCTCAGTAGTTGACGGGTCAAACCACCCTGACTATCTAACAATTGTTATGTCTACTACAATATGCGTAAAGTAAGGTATGATTTTTTAAGCTTTACCGTTTGACGTGAACGATCACTGCTTATTGAGGCAAAATGTCCAGTTACTGAGTATAAACTTATTTATTAACTAACTCAAGTCGTACCGTTTGACGCGAATAGTCACTGCTGGCTAGGCAAGATGTCCGATTACTAAGTAAAAACTTGGTCACTTTTTATTCTTTTTTTAATCATCATACAACACATCATAAATAAATGTAGGCAGAAACAGATATTCAGAGTCATTCATCATCCACCGATTATTTCAACATGTCACTTTGTCAATTCATTATTATCTAACAGATATTCAGACAAACAGTCATTCAGATATTCCTCATTGCTGCTCATGTCTCAAACAACATTAGGGATGCATAGTGTTTGTGTTAGCTGAGTCATATCTAGATCCTCCATCGCTCAGTGTATTCATCTATTTTCATATCAGACAACTCATAATACCGGTTAATAGTAGATCTATCAAAGTCACATGTTGGCCTTTCATTATCATCTGGTATGCCTGATTCTCGTAAGCATTGGCGTAAAACTCACAGACTGGGGTAGGCTGCTGGAAAAGCTTATGCTAGTGTCGGGTGGCGATAATACTATCAATTTGAGGGAACTGTCCGGGGACTATATCAAAATCCCTCTCCATAATCGGGACTTTTTGTCCCATCCCCTTTTCATATCTACTCTCAGCGGTTGCCGATAAAAATTTAGAAGCATCGTAATTCGATCCAGAAGTCGTTGAGGTTCGTGTTCTCTTAGGGGCCATTTTTTTTAGTTTTTGAAAATTTCGGCAAAGTCTCCCATAATTTTCAAGTAATTCCAATTATCACCTTAAACTAGCACTGCATAATTTATTTCACAACCGCAAAAACTTCTCCCCCAATACTACGAATTCAACAACCACGCTCAGCATCAAAGATCTCACAAAAATAATAAAATAGAAATAAGAAAGATTTCAAATACTCACTTGAAGATTTGCAAAATTATTCCCCAAATCTAAAATGCTTACATGAAATGGAAGGCTAGAAGTGTGTTTTGGTGGATGGGTTTTGTGTTTGGTGAGTTGAGGGAGTAGATTTGAGAGTTTTGGTTGAAGAAAATGAAGAAGAAGATGAAGAAGCCAGGAGAGATTTGTGATGACTGATGCATGGGCTGCTGTTTTTAGGCCTGAAATCACGTACGCGTCGCGACACAAGGTGATGCGCATTGCGATGCACAACCTTTAAAATTGGGGGATGTTCATGTGTTAGGTCATCGCGTCACGATATACGAGGTTTCCATGTCGCGACGTATTTTATTTTTGGCAAAATGTGAATCCTTCGAACATATCCACTAAGATGCGTCTCAAGAGTTGATTCTTTACTCTGTCATCTCTAATGAATTGAATTTTTATCTTCGCAATTTTGTCAAACATTATTCCGTGATAGTATTATTTTTACTGGCTTACTCTGCTTTAAGTGCTCCATCTGTGTTTTTCCCTGCAAAAATAACACAAAAATTAAAAAAAATTCTACAACATGTGTACATAAAATACGAACAATAAAAATAACAATTAAATAAAAATTTACATGGGTTGCCTTCCTACTAGCGCTAAATTTTACGTCTTTAGCCAGACGTGACTGAAGATTATCCTTGAATGAGGCTTTAGTGTGATTTTGGACGTCCGAGAGATGACAATTCCATGTGCGTTACTTTTGAATGGTCTCTTCCAACGGTAAGGTGGCCAAAATGATGTTGTTCAAGTCAATGCTCGTGCCACCTTTTTAAAAACCTGTTGCTCTAGTAGTCTATGACAGAAATGACAGATGATCAGGTGGTCTTGTATAATTCTTGATCTTGAATAAGAGTGCCATTCTGTCAAGCTTCTGGGCGGTGTCTTCAATGTGTACTCCTCACTGATGTGATGGTTCCTCTAGTGTCATGAGATTTTCAATGTGGTCAGACACTTGCTCTTCCCCTTGTTTTGGATCTTTCTCCATATTTTCTTCACATATGTATTTTAAGATCTCCTCGTTTAGCTCTTCATTTGTCATTTGTGCAATGCATGCTCCAAGATCTTCATTTTGAGGATGTAGAGTTTCATCCTCATTTGTTGGTGTGGTTGGTACAGACAGCTCTACTACTTGTTCCTCTTCACTGACCGAAGAATGATCTAGATCAAGTTTAGATTCTGCTTGTTCGGGCTCCTGAACTGATACCTTTGTCTCAGCCTCCTCCTCTGTTAAGGTGTCATCAATAAATGTTTGGTACTCGAAGGCTTCGTCTGTGTCATCTGAGAATGTTCCGTAAGGTATGTAGCTCTGGTTTTCTATTAATTGTCTTAATTAATCTGTCATTCTCTGTATAGTTGCCGATAAATCAAATTTGGCTGTCATTCTCTGTATAGTTGTTGTATTTTCCACTTAACTCTGATAGATTGTATTTAATTTTTCGTCTTGTTTCTTAAGCCAATATTTGAGCATGTCAATCACCAGATCTTCCTCTGAAGGTTTTGGTTCTTGATGAAGATCATAAGTTGATGGTGGATAAGATGGAGAATAAGATTCGGTGAAATATATGGGTTTTGTGTATGAAGGTCCCTGATAATTTTGCCACCTCGAATTATAGTTGAACGTGAAATGATCGCTAGGGTGGTCACCATCACATATCTCACATCTAATCATTGTGTTATGAATTGGCTGAACAAATGTGGTGTTGATTGGCTCTGACATCCATGGATAATTATTGGGCTGGACAACAAGCCTCAGAAAACCAAACTGTGTCTCCCTGATATGGGGTATATCTTCACCTCTTAAAATTCTTGATGCTTCCATCTCCCAATAAGGATCCATTTTCAACCATCAGAAATAAAAGAAACAAATAAAAATTAAAGATAATAAAAATAAAGAAAATTAGATACAAGTAAAATAAATAGCCTCGAAATTAATAATGTAAGAAAATAAATCCCCGACAACGGTGCCAAAAACTTGATCGATGAAATCACACACGTAACGCAAGAGCACATATCGCTCAAGTAGTATAAGAATATTGATCCCATGAGGACTTAATTTCTACTGTTGTTATTAATTATTAATTATATTTATTTAGAGGTATCTAGTTAGTGTGAGAAGAGAATGATTGCTGATTGGTTGGTTGAATGTGAATTTTCCAAATAAATAAATAAATAAAAACACAAAAGAAAATACAAAGGAAAATAAACAAAAGACACAAACATCTAGGGTTGTCATTCCACACAATATTATTCTAATGATGAATTGATTCTCTTATACATGTGTAATAAATCAGTTGTTAACCTGGAACACGAAAATATGCAAAAGCCTCTTCCGATAGTCAAATGAAAACAACAAAACTATATTCATATATTAACTAAGTTACCCGAATTCATTAAGGTCAAGTTCTAATTGTGGCTACCCACGCCCGATAGGTATATTCCTATCATAAAAGGAAATCTCTAAGGTGAGATCATAAGCTATTGAATCTAAGGCTGAAACCTAAAATCCACTTTCCAAGTTCATTTTAAGTTTACCACATCAATCTTATTGGTGACCAGGCAAAAAGAAGCATTAAGCTTAAGATCCAACAAACAAGCCAAAGCATCACACATAATATAAAGAAAATAAATTATTAAACTTGTGAATATTGTGCTCAATCATTTCCCTAGATTAAAAATATAATATTGGGGGTTAGGGGATCCACATTTACTATTTCAAATCTAGAAATCTCCTTTATTATAATATATAAATTTGCATTATATTACAATCCGACCATATAGGCGGTATCCTGATTAAGTCATATGATAATTAATTCCAACCGACCATAAAGGCAGTATCCAATTAAGAAGGTTAAAATTAATTTAATTAAGTCCAACCGACCATAAAGGTGGTATCCAATTAAGTCAGGTTTTAAGATAATTTATATATTATAATTTAAGGGAGATTAATCTAAATTATCATAATAAAAGTTTCACCCTTCCCCTAGCGGAAATTAACTAGAAAACATAAAAGAAAGATAAAATAAACAAATTATTATTACTATTATTAAAAATAAAAATACATTACTATTAATATATACAAACAAGATACAATCCTCAGTTCCTTATTAATAATGCTAAGGAAAGTATGAATTTGGAAAATGAAATCAGCCTCAATTTATAGGCAAAAAATCTGGTTTGCGTCGCGACTCGTAAGGTGCTCTGCATCGCGACGCCTGCACTGTAAATGGCGGTTATCGGTAGCTGAATTATTGAATCGTATCGCGATTCAGAGAAGGTTGCTCATCGCGACGCGCATGGATTGATGACACGGTACGCGGCTTGCTGAAATATTGACATGTGGCACGTGTTTGTCGGTCATCGCGACGCAGAAGGTCATGCACGTCGCGACGCGTGAACAGTGATGATGCAGTGATGACACAAGTGATGATGAGTGTCAGAAAGCTGCATAATTGAGGCGCGTCATGTTACGTGTGAATAGTGATGATGCAGTGATGACGCAAGTGATGATGAGTGTCGGAAAGCTGCATAATCGTCCGTTTTTCGTCGTTTTAGCCCCAAGTTGATTCCATTGAATCCCGAAACTTTATTTATATGCAAAATACATCAAAAAGTTCATAAAACAAGAGAAACCATGCAAAATATTATGTCAAAGGAGCGATCAATATTGATATATTTTTCGCTCATCAGATACCCTATCTGGTAGATTTCAAGGACAAAGTAATTGGAGAACTGTATGGGCCCACTCCCAAATACTTTATTTTTAAATGAGACTCTATTAGGATCTCAAACCTAAATTCTCACTAACTTAGAAATGTCTAGTGGGTCAGACAACATGGAGCATGACACGAGCACGACCGGGTCGAATTTTTTTTATAATATGGTCATGAAAGTATTGTAGATTTAAGACGTGTCAAAGCATGACACGTAGAAAGTCCTGTAAATAACATGTTTCAAATTACTAATTAGTAATTTGGTGTGATCATATTTGAGTATGGATGGCAAAAATCCTAATGAACGTTGGGTCTCATGGGGGCCGGATACATTTGAAGCGGATTAGGAGATAATTTTCTATACCCGTTGGTTGGACGGGTCGAGTATGAATATTAACATCCCTATTCAAATAGAGGTAAAGTCCCCGTGTGAACGTGGACCCATAAGGGGGCCTGTGAGGGACTGGTAATTCGGGGGTCGGCAAATAGATAATTTTAATATTCATGGTTCAAACGGGATGCGTATAGATATTGACATCCTTGTATCATATTCGACCCGTTGCCATCCCCAATTATGAGTATTAAACATAATATTTATTACATGGACAGTTTAATATTTTTCTAGTTAACTCACAATCAATCATATAATTAACAGATCATAGCGGGTCTTTGCTAATAAATCGATATTGGACATCTATTTACTAATGGGTCAAACTTCAGTGGTGGAAATTAAAAATAACCCTGGTGGATCATAAGATATGGAGACCTATCAATTAAGATCCAAAAGAGTAATTGAAACTGGCTTATTATTAGCACATGGCTGGCCCCGTATTTTGTATCTCTGACTCTCATTTTTTATATTGCATATGAGTGGACTTCACAACTTTGAGACTCTTTGACATTTTAAGATTATGTCCTAAAACAAGCATATTCTTTTTTACTTAAAACGTGAAATGACACTTTAGCCTCTTTAAAATATTATTTTTACAATTTTATCCATGATGTTAGAATAATAATTATAAAAATTTGAAATTAATTTATAAAGGTCTTTGATCATCAATTTATATATGAAAAAGCCATAATTTATGTTTAAATCGTTTTTTTTTTCCAATTGTTACAACCCGATTATGGTTAATCGTCTGCCCTAGATGATCCAGATTGTCATAGTGATTGGATAGTCTTCCATGAAAATGCTTTCTCCTAGAACGTGCATCTTAAAGCTTCTTTTAGAGGTTCATGCATGTAATATATGCTAAGAGACCCAAACACAAACACACGTTAGATGCAACGCCCAATGATGGTCAAGTTAGTCTTTATACGGTTTAATGAAAATGGCTAATTGGCATAGGTGTTTTTGCATATAAATCTTTTAGAGATGTAGAGCGAAAACTATGTTCTCTTAGTTTACATGTGTATTCTTAGAGAGAGAGAGTAAGATTGCTTATTAAAAAAAGATTCTCATATTTTTATTGACTTGGACTTAATCTTTTTATAGTGAAGTGTCTCTGAGGGCGAACTTGATCCATCCGAACAAGTGGCTTATGGTGATTGGGTTTTCCCTCCTCGGGTATCAGGAGTTATAAAATTTTTAGGTGTCTGATAAGGGCATGAAAATGTAGTTTGAACATCGCTAATTCGGCTTGATTATCAAGTATTTAATCTTAATTGTAGTTTATTTTATGTTTTATTATTAGGAAGCAATGAAACATGGATATTGGAGCAATTTTACGTGTTTCAAGACCTTACGGATGCATTGGAAGCACGCGGGAAGAGCGGAACACGCTGAAAATACATTCCAGAAAAACTGCCTTGCGTCGCGATGCCCAACCTTGTGGTGTCGCGACGCGACCTCAACATGGCTACATAGTGATATTACGAGAGTTGAGCACCACGGTGCCACTTTCTGGCACCCCGACAGAGTTCCAAAAACTTAATTCAGTCGTGTTTTATGCGCGTAAGGACTCCGTGACATCCTTATATATACCTGTAGGCACTGCATTTTTACATATAAGGCCCGATGATGAGTCTCGTATGGAGACACTACCTCTTTAGTTGTGGAAACCGCGGGAAACGGACATTGGAAGGGTAAAGTTGGAAATTAGCATTTTGTCAGATTTAACTCGCTTGTTTCGCTTCGGGTTCGCTTGTTGGACCTCTGTTTTTAAACACACCAAACCCAATCCAAAATAATTAAAGCATTTAAAACACATCTTACAAATTAAATATTTAAAACATTTAAAACACACGTCACAAATTAAACTTAAATTAAATTAAAACACATGTCACAAATTAAATTAAATTAAAATTAAATTAAAATCAAATTAAAACCAATTAAAACCAATTAAATTAAATTAAAATCTAAATAAATTCTAATTCCAAAATTAAATAGATCATTTCCAAGAAAATCCTAAACCTAGCTCACCAGTATATAAGGACCCCTAAACTAAACCTAGATTTTTGGCTTCAGCCCATGAAACTCACGACCAAGATCAAACAAAAAAGACAGAAACCCTAATGCCTTCCTCGGCGCACAACTCTCTCTTACCCTAAGCACAACAGAAAACCCTAAGAGCTTCATCTTCTACCTCTCGTCTCCCTCTCTCACGCTCATCTTCACTGAGCAAATAATAAGAAAACCAAACACAGCCTCATCAAGCCCACGATCCCCACGCTCACACACCTCACCAGATCAGGCCCACCAAACGGACGACAATAAAACAAACAGCAGCCTAAGAACTCTGATTCTTCTTCTCCTAGCCGACCAACAAGCAAAGCAGCCCATACTCCTTCACGTAATTTTCAAGCCTTCACACCAGCCATTCACGGACACCATCACGCCTCTGCCTTCACGCCACAAGACACGTTGAACCCACAAGCTTCACGCACCTGCTCATAAACCCTCAAAATTATCACTATCTCCACGCCAAACACAAAGCCAAAACCTCACTGCCACAAATTCACGTCAAAACCCTAGACCTGCACTCAACCAATTCGCTTAACAGCCCTCACGCGAGAAACCTCAACCCAAGCACAATACTACTCCACGCCACCTGCCCTTCTACCCACAAGCCACCTTACACGACTTTACCCATTCAGCCAATACACGTTCTAAGCCCTTCACGCCTGGCCACCTAACCCTAAATAACCCTCCCTTATGAGCCACAAACTGAAACAACAACCACGCTTTATTTTCCTTTACGCGACACCTTTCAAATAGCCCACTACCCTTCAACAAATCCCCACGTGAGCAGCCCTCACTCTCTCGCACAAAGGACACAGCAACACTCCACGCTTAGCCTGCCACCTAGCAACAACCCCTAACGCCCTCTCTCTCGCCACACAAAGGCCCGGCTCCACGTCCCACATCGGCTCCCATTCAACAAACACCACAAACTATAAATTAACCGAACACTCACACGCCCTTCAGCTCACGTGAACAGATTGACCTACAGTTCACGCCACTGACCACCTTTCCACACGTCCACAGCCACCCTAGCCACCATAACCCTTCACTTAGGCTGCGCACCATAAGCCCTCCACTCACGCTAAGACCTCTCATTCAAATAGCCCCACTCACGCCACTGTCCCCTATTCACGAGCCACCTTAAACCCACGCAAACACCCTCACTGTACTGCCCCTAAATCACACCCAAACCAACCGCAAAACAGCCTCACACACAGCCCCTCAATTCACGCCCAAACCAAGCCTAAAACACTCACTGCACTGCACCAAACTGCCGTACATTACAGCCCCTGACCTGATCAGTTTTGCCGCACCTTTAGCCCTCCAATTAACCCAAAACACAGTCCCCGAAACTCCCCAAATAAACCCAAAATAGTGACCAGAAAATACCCCTAAAACAGCAGCGAAACAGAGTGAAAACAGAGAACCAAACAGCGAAACAGCGAGGAAAAATGTTGGATTAGTGAACCAGAAGAGTTGTGGAGTGTTAGCCCTTCCGACGGCTGTGTAACGCACTTTCGAGAGACGACAAAAGAGGTTAGACCTGAGGGCACCTTTTTTTATTTATTACCTTTCGTTTATTTTTGTTTATTTTAAAATATTATCGCATGAGAGTCATTTGTTGAGGCATGATGTGAATGTTGGATGAGCGGAATATGTGTTCCCTTTTGTGGTATATCGGAAGAAACTCGGACGTAAATTCCGTAGCCGAATTCGAATGGACGGTAGTGCGGTTTGTACTTGAGATACAACGCCACATACCACTTAAGAGACACGTATTTCGTCTCATCCGAACTTGTGTTTGAGCATGTTGTAGTTCGTAGGTTATTTATTTGTTGTTAAAGCATGATTTAGCCTAGTTTGTTATTTATCTTCAAGCATGATTACATTATTTGTTGCGAACTTAGACATAGGATTTATCTTTATAAACATGAACTAGATATATGTTGTTCTTGAGCATGTTGTGTAGATTCGGTTAAGATATTGCATAAATCACATCATTACAAGTGGCATAAGTAAGGGACCATTCCGAACCCAACAAGTTTGAGGTCTTCCCTTGCGAGGGGTGAGTGCGGCCTTAAATCTTTGTCCCGGTTCACACCAGGTGGCAACTCCATGTTATTTCGTACTTCCCAACTAGGCCACGAGCCTAGAACAGCGTCGCCGATTTCTGTGTCCTACTGTCTGGCGACTCCACTGGGGATAGAGAATCGGCCCCGAAATAATGCCTTGTAATGTTTGGATTTGTGCTTTAATTAACCGTGTGTAGACAACAGAAACTGACGATGCTGTTCTAGACTCGTGGCCTAGTTGGGAGTACGAAATAACATGGAGTCGCCACCCGGTGTGAACCGGGACAAAGATTTAAGGCCGCACTCACCCCTCGCAAGGGAAGACCTCAAACCGTTGGCTTCGGAATGGTCCCTTACTTATGTCACTTGTGATGATATGATTTGTGCAATTAATCAACCGAGTCTACTCAATAATCATGCTCATGGGTACTTAAATCTAACATGCTTTCATCCAAATAACTCCACGCAATGTAACACAACGAGCATATTGAACCATTAAATCAACATGTATAAATCATTATCCAAACACATCATAAACTAATAACATGCATAAGGAACAACCTAAATATGCTTTAACAAATAAATAACAAACTAAATTAAACCATGCTTTAAATAATAAATAAATGGCCTAGAACTATGACATGCTCAAATACAATTTTGGATGAGACGAGATACATGCATTTTAAGTGGTACGTTGCGTTGTATCCCGAGTACAGACCGCACTACCGTCCATTCGGAATCGGCTACGGAATTTACGTCCGGGTTTCCATCCGATATACCACAAAAGGGAACACACATCCCGCTCATCCAACAATCACATCATGCCTTAAACGACTCTCATGCGATAATCTTCAGATGAAATAAAATAAACGAAAGATAATGAATAAAAGGGTGCCCTCAGGTCTAACCTCTTTTGTTGTCTCAAGAAAGGGCGTTACACGTCCGTTGGAAGGGTGATTGATCCGATGCTTTTCCGGTTTGGCTACTCAACGTCTTTCCTCATTTTTTTGATGATCGGGCTGCTGTTTTTACTCCGTTTCGCTGCTGTTTTGCTGCCGTGTTTCAGGTCACTGTTTTGGTAATTTAGGCTACTATTTTTGTGGTTTTTTTGGACTGGTTTGGGCTGTTTTTTAGGTGCAGTTTTGGGTAGTTTTTGGGGGGTTTTATGGTGCGGTTTCAGGCAGCGAATATGTGGCTAAACTGGGCAGTGAGGGGGGCGTTGAACTGGGTAGTGAGGGGGGCGTTGAACTGGGCAGTGAGGGACCTTGGCGTGAGGCAGATTTATGGGTAAAGTGGGCTGTAACGTGAAGAGTTTTATGGCTGCATTGGCGTTAGGCTTTGGGCTGATTTGTGGCTTGTGGCGTGATCTGTTGAGGGCATGTGGCGTGATGAGTTGAGTGGGGTTTTTGGGTTTTACGTGAAGGTAGGCTATTTCAACATAGGTGCTGCGTATGAGTGAGCTTTGTTTGTGAGTGTGGGCAGTACGTGAGTGTTGAGTGGGCTTTAAGTGTGTGTGTGTGCAGTTTGTGAGTGTGGCAGGTGGCGCTAAGGCTTGATGGTGAGGCAGCAACGTGATGATCAGGTCAGTGGGCGTGAGTGTAGTGGGCGTGAAGGCAATGGACGATTTGTGGCGTTAAGGTAAAGGGGCTGAGGATGGTTAGTTGCTTTGCACGTTAGTGGGGGAGGCTTGTGGACGCTTGGCAGTGAGAAGGGGCAGTTACCGTGAATGGGGTGTCTGCATGGGGGCTAGGTGTCGTGTGTTTGTGATGAAGCTAGGGGCGTGGTGGCTGTTCAAGACTTAAGTTATTAGGGTTTTCTTCTGGTGGATATGTGAGTAGTGCGGCAATATGAAGTGAATTTTGGGAGGCTTTTGGGCGTGAATCAGCTATGCAATTTCTTGTGATTTTGCGTGAATGTGCCAGCCAGCCAGGGTTTGGATGTGTGGGTTAAGGGTTCTTTTTATAGGCTAAGGAGGGGATTTACCTTGTTAGGGAAGGAATACGATTTGTGTATTAATTGGGGATATCTTTTAATTTAGTATATGATAAGGAAATCTTTTAATTAGAGGAATTGATTTGATTTGTTCTTTTTAGTTAAGGATATGATTTATTTAATTTAGGAAGGTGATTTAATTAAATTAGGAATGTGTTTTATTTAAATTAGGAATTTAATTTAATTTAATTTCAAGTTCAATTTAATTGGTGAATGTGATTTAATTTAAGTTTAATTTTAATTGGTTTTAATTATTTAATTTGTGAGATGTGTTTTAAATATTTTAATTATTTAATTTGTGAGATGTGTTTTTAATGGGTTTGGTGTGTTTAAAAACAGAGTTCCAACAAGCGAACCCGAAGCGAAACAAGCTAGTTAAATCTGACAAAATGCTAATTTCCAATTTTACCCTTCCAATGTCCGTTTCCCGCGGCTTTCACAACTAAAGAGGTAGTGTCTCCATACGAGACTCATCATCGGGTTGATATGCAAAAATGCAATGCCTACACCGTGTCTACAGTGGGTTGAAGGGGTTTAGTTAAAGGCATTTTCAGCGAGAGCCTTCATCAGCGAGAGCCTTTGTCCGCACTCCCGTAAACCCACATGTGAACCTTAGTCGTAGAACTAGTAGAATTTTTTTTATGTTGATGTTTTGGACCGTCGTCATTTGGATCCAGTTGGACCTTTTGTCAAAAGATGTGATCTTGTTGGGCCATTTAAACTGGGACGAGTTCGTGTCCTTTGATAGTTGGGCCAAAAGCTTCTAAAATGTCGATGGGCCATTTTATGTTTGGCCTCTTATCATTTGAAGTTGTTTAGCCATGTTATCGCAAAGTGTAAACATGTTGGGCCTTTTCAACTGGGATATTTTGCAACCGCGCAATAGTGTGATTGAATACTTTAAAATGATAATGGGCCAACTAGTGTAAAAATTCTTAAATGGGCTTATATATTACATACATTGCACGTTTCTCATGCATCTCATGCATACATGCATCATGTTAACTCCCCGTGTCTTAAAAGCCATCATAGATATCCGTTGGGTTAGAGAAGAAAAAAAAGATTTGTCAAAGAAGAGTTTAGCAAACATGGATATCGTGGAAAAGGAAATCGAGGAACAGAGAACTTTACGGCAAGGATAGAAAGACCATGGTGGGCCCAAAAAAAAAGAAAAAAAAAGAAAAGAAAAGAAAAGAAAAAAAGAGAAGAAGAAAAAAGAAGAGAAAAAAATTGTTGTTTGTTTTTAGTCCTTGATAGTTAGACATAAGTCCAATGATGAAATCGTTTGCTTTAGGATGAAATCTTAGAAACGATAAACCCTTGATGTGCTTTTATCTGATACTTTGAATGATTGATCTATGTTAGACTCGTAAGCACTTCACTATAGGTTCTTAGCGGTGAAAACCTGAGTAGTTGGCAAGGTGACTAGTTGAAGAAATCGTAGGTCGGTGAATGACCGTTTGCTTATATGTCTATCTTGATTTGCTTATGTTATGATGTGTGGTATGGTTGAAAATGAAAGAAAAGTCTCTAAAGAAAAGAATTGAACCACCTATAACCGATAAGCGTGAAGCTACCAATGGGCGAGTATTAGGACCACCATGAGGAGAAATGCCACCTTAAAGGTAGGTGTGTTGAAAAAAAAAAGAGAAAGAAAAAAAGAGAAAAAGAAAAGAAAAGAAAAAAAGAAGAAGTTCAAAAAGAAAAAAAAAGAGACAAAGAGAAAGAAAACCATACCACATTGAGCACATAAAAGCAACTGCAGGCATAATTGAGACATCTAGGTTGGTTTGACCCACCGATCCCATTTTTGAAATGAAATCGTTGAGTTGGCTTGCTTAAGGATCAAGTTGTGAAAGAACCTTGCACACACACACTTTGAGTCTGGCATAGATTATTTATTCAAAAACTCAGATTTGAGTTGCAT
Source organism: Zanthoxylum bungeanum (assembly GCA_019454045.1). NCBI lineage: Eukaryota > Viridiplantae > Streptophyta > Magnoliopsida > Sapindales > Rutaceae > Zanthoxylum > Zanthoxylum bungeanum. Next base: position 2,576 of record SKCR01004676.1, on the reverse strand, counting down.
TGAGTGTTTTGAATGTTCTCTGGTTTCATTACTGAGCATTCCTTGAGGAAGATAATATTTATAACTATTGGGACTATTTCGTAGCATGTGATATAGTATGATGATATGGAAGGCCCTACCTTGTGGTTCATCTTGACCAAGTGCAAACAGCGGAGAACAGAAAGCTAAATCAAGACGGGGAGTGACCAGTCTACCACCTCGTGAATCCGGGACATAACAAGAAATTGAGCCATGAGACCAGAGAGAAGACTGTGCAATCACCTGGAGAACTGGCGGAAGACCTAACCCAACGGAATAGGAAATTCATTCATGCATGCAGGCATACACGTAACATTTTTTGCATTCTTTTTGTGTTTGTTTTGTTTTGTATTCACAGGTTTTGAAGAAGAAAAAGAAAAGCGACAAAGACAAGCCAATCAGAAGCAGCAACAGTACAGTCAGTTTCAGAAATAATCAGTTTCGGGGATGAGTCCCAAGGTTGAGGCCCATATCAGTTTCAGTCTTGGGGATGAGTCCCAGGGGCGAGTCCTATATCAGTATCAGTTTGGGGCGATGCCCACATCACTCTGGGGTGAGAACCACATCGTTATCAGAATCAGTCTTGCCGGGTATGGCACTCTGGGGGCAAAGCCCACATCGTTATCAGAATCAGTCTTGCCGGGTATGGCACTCTGGGGAGGCCCACATTAGTTCAGAATCAGTCTGGCCGAGTATGGCACTCTAAGGGCGAGGCCCACTTTATTTCAGTATCAGTTTTGCCGAGAATGGTAATCCGAGAATGGAGCAGAGTTCGAGAATGAACAAGCCGGGAATGGCACTCTGAGAATGGAGACACAGTTCGGGAATGAACGAGCCGGGAATGGCACTCCAAGAATGGAACAAAGTTCGGGAATGAACAAGCCGAGAATGGCACCCGAGAATGGAAACACAGTTTGGGAATGAACAAGCCGGGCAGTCTTGCCAGGTATGGCACTTCGGGTACGGAGACATCAGTATCAGTTTTGCCGGGTATGACACTCTGGGTATGGAGACACTTCAGTATTAGTATCAGTTTGGGGCCGAGGCCCACATCAGTATCAGTATCAACTTGGGGGCAAGGCCCACATTATCAGTATCAGGTTGGTTTCGAGGCCCACATCAGTATCAGTATCAACTTGGGGGCGAGGCCCATATCAGTATCAACATGGGGCGAGGCCCAAATCAGTATCAGTTTGGGGTGAGGCCCATGTCGGTATCAGTCTGGGGGCGAGGCCCAAAACAGTATCAGTTTGAGGATGGAGCAGGGGTCGAGGCCCACATTAGTATCAGCTTGGGGATGAGTCCCAAGGTTGAGGCCCACATCAGTATCAGTTTTGGGGATGAGTCCCAGGGTCGAGGCCCAAGTTAGTATCAGTTTTGGGGATGAGTCCCAAGGTCGAGGCCCACATTAGTATCAGCATGGGGATGAGTCCCAGGGTTGAGGCCCACATCAGTATCAGTTTTGGGGATGAGTCCCAGGGTCGAGGCCCACGTTAGTATCAGTTTGGGGATGAGTCTCAGGGTCGAGGCCCATATCAACATTAGTATCAGCTTGGGGGCGAATCCCACATCAGTCTCAGTTTGGGGCGAAGCCCACGTTAGTATCAGTTTAAGGGCGAGGCCAACATCAGTTCAGCTTTGGGGCGAGGCCCACATTAGTATCAGTTTGGGGCGAAGCCCATATCAGTTTGGGGCGAGGCCCACATCAGTATCAGTTTGGGGCGAGGCCCACATCAGCATCAATCTGGGGGCGAGGCCCATATTAGTATCAGTTTGGGGTGAGGTCCAAATCAGTTTGGGACGAGGCCTACATCAGTTTCAGTCTGGGGGCGAGGCCCACATCAGTTTCAGTCTGGGGGCGAGGCCCACATCAGTATCAGTCTGGGGCGAGGCCCACATCAGTATCAGTCCGAGGGCGAGGCCCACATCAATATCAATCTGGGGCGAGGCCCACATCAGTATGAGTTTGGGGGCGAGGCCCGCATCAGTATCAGTCTGGGGCGAGGCCCACATCAGCATCAATCTAGGGGTGAGGACCATACTAGTATCAGTTTGGGGCGAGACCCACATCAGTATTTGTCTGGGGGCGAGGCCCACATCAGTAACAGTTTAGGGCGAGCCCCACATCATCAGTTCGAGGGTGAGTCCCTATTGTCAGCGGTGTTGGGTCGAGGTGCCCAGGTTCGAGGTTCCCCCGTTGTCGGTTGTAGTTCCGGGTCGAGGTGCCCACTACATCATCAGTTCGAGGGAGAGGTCTCTATTGTCAGCGGTGTTGGGTCAGGTGCCCGTGCCCAGGGTCGAGGTGCCCCCGTTGTCGGTTGTAATTCCGGGTAGAGGTGCCCAGGGTCAAGGTGCCCACTACAATCATCAGTTCGAGGGCAAGGTCCCTATTGTCAGCGATGTTGGGTCGATGTGCCCAGGCGAGGTGCCCCCGTTGTCAATTGTAGTTCCAGGTCGAGATGCCCAGGGTCGAGGTGCCCACTACATCATCAGTTCGAGGGCGGGTCCCTATTTTCAGCGGTGTTGGGTCGAGGTGCCCAGGGTCGAGGTGCCCCCGT
>SKCR01004675.1:0-26393 GCA_019454045.1 Zanthoxylum bungeanum | reverse complement strand
TTACAAAGGTAGTTTGTAATTGACATTGAGAAGTGTCACTGCCAAATGTATATTATCAAATATAGTTCCTGGTCAAGATTTACTAACACGGGTCGGTTAGTCAAATCCGTTGAGACCAGTACATGTCGTATATCGAGACTTGGTCTGATGGTTTATCTCAATGAATCATGAGTCTGGGGAGACTCATATAGAAGTATAGGTGTTTATAATGGATAAACACTGAACGCCTCACCGAAGATTTTTAATGGATGGTACACCAATGTCAATAAGAATCTTCTCGGGTTGAGTAGTATAATGGTCCTTCGACTTGAAATACTACTATGGATGTATGAGACATCCTCCACACTTAGATGGCAGTCACGTTACCGATCTATTTAGATCAGACCTCTGCCTGTTCGTTGGGTGTGGATCAATCCTCATGATATCATGTGTGTATCAAGATAGAATCCGTCAGTTCTGTGTATAGAGTATAGCTAGTCCATATGTGATTAGCAATTAGTTAAATTTGTGGCCACAATATACTTCGGAATTGGATTTTTTGACGGATATACTTGAATCTAGATAGTGTCACTAATGAAATATACTAGTAGACTATCGTTTTTAATTGATAAACGGAAACTAAACTATCGTTTTTCGATATTAAATTCAAAGCATTATCGTCTTAACGCTTAGCTTAACAATCCATGAAAGAAACTTTATAATTCATTATTAAAAAGCTTCAATTCAATGGATGATCTCTCCGAAATAGTACTAAAAGAATGATTCCTTATATAGGATAGATCATCTCCTTTTAGTTTGGTAACTCTCTCTAATTAGAAGGTAAATTTTTGATATCAATTCACCTCATTTTTATAGATCATTTTGTTTAGCAACTGATATAAAAAATAAATCAAATATCAAGCCAGAAAGCAAGTAGAATATTAAGGATACACATATGAGGAGAAACACCAGCCATAGTCATTTGCAACATAATGCACTGACAATATTAGCAACAAAACAGCTTACCTAAAATATAGTGGTTCTTTGATAGGATAAGAAAAAGTTTTCAGTATCATTTGAATTTCACTTTAAATTAAAGACATGTATAAATAAACTCTACCTAATAAACCAAAGGAAGAAATTACTTGCATTAACACATTCATCTCTGGGATTGATATCCATAGGTTTCATATGGCTGTCAAAGGAAAATAAAACGGGGTATGTGGAATTAATTTGATAAATATCCATATGGAGCTAAGAAATAATATTACAAGTAGCTCAAAACACCCTTCCAAATGAGTTTAACAACAGCGGACGATTTATTACAAATTGCTCAAAACCCTTATCATGAGTTTAACAACAGTACTGCGCAATATATTCATTCATATAGCAGCTTAGCCTTCTGACCGAGAAGGAAGCAACACAACCTTTTAAAGCCAACGGATAACCTAAATAGATGGAAACATAGAAACATGACTTTTGAAATTACATCTACTTGTCCGTAGAACTCCCATAGTTGTGATTTTGAGCAATTAAATTCTTGAAAATAGAATGCATATTCGAAATGACATTCCTTATACCATGATAAATTTCTACATCTTAGAGAGCAATTGATCACATATAGGCCGCCCTGCATCATTGCTAAGGATAATGTTTTCATGTTCCAACTTCTTATTAGTTGTAATTGTCATAGTAGTTTTCTTGTAGTTTCAGTCATTCACTTTTTTAATTTCTTTTGCTTCAATATCATGATAAGCAATGACTAAACAATTATGGGATTCACATCTCATTAGGCAACCAAACAAGGCATAGTCTAAAAACTCACAGCAAGTCACTAAATTCACATTCAGATAAGCACAAAAAATTGAACCTCATATGTGTTAGTCATGATCACAGTTCTCATGTTCCAAGTAAGAAAAACTAGAAAAATGTGATTTAATCCTAAGCAGCATTTGATTATATCAATCACAAAATTAGAGTCACACATATCAAAACTCGCAAGAATGTAGCGGCTCATTCCTATTATATCTATAAACTAGAATTATAACTCTTTAACATATACTTGAAAATTTTATCTGATAAAACAGTGAAGGTTGTGAAAGTACCTACAAGCAATAGCGACAAGAAATCTCTATACCCAAGAGGGGGGTGAATTGGGTTATCGCTATAAATGCGGAATTATAAAATCTTTGCCGATTTTAAGCTCTTATTACCAAGTGGGAGTTTTAGGCAATTTTCTCTATTCCAATTAATAGCCTATATGCAAGTTTCTAATCAATATTATAAATGTAATCAAACTTGCAAATAAGTAAAAGTTAAGGGAAAGAGAAATACGACACCACGATTTATAGTGGTTCGGCCAAACGTGCCTACGTCCACTCCCCCAAGCCTCGCTTGAAGATTTCCACTAAAATCCGAGTTTTGTCGTGGCTCACTCGTAACCAAGAGTTTTCCGCAAAGGTGCACTCCAAACCTTTTACAACTTTTGAGTTTTGTTCGTAGGCTTACTCACAAACCTTTACAACTTTTGAGTTTTGTTCGTAGGTGCACTCACAACCTTTACAACTTACCCAAACTATGGGATTTCACAAACCGCAAGTGTTTTTGATAAAGAAATTGTAAAACACACTTGGGCACTCACAAATATAATGAAGATTGTGTGAGATGCAAACCCAAGTGATCTAAGCTCACTAAATGATATGAAGATGTGTGTGAGCTTGTATGAGTGTTTAAGTGTATGAAGGTTTAAGACACTCTTGTATTTGCTTTAGAGAATGTGTATGAAGGTTTTCTAAGTCTCTAACTTGAGGCAAAGGAGTTGGGGTTCTATTTATAATAAAATGCAAAGCTTTTAGCCAACTCACAGCGAGACCGGCGAGGAAACCGGCGAGGAAACCGGCATGCCGGTCTAGGGCTCCAACGGTAACATAACGTTCAAAAAACTAGCCGTTGGACCGGCGAGCAAACCGGCGAGGATACCGGCGAGGAGACCGGCGAGGAGCTCCCTGGTTCCAGAGAGCATATTTTCTCAGCTAAAACCGGCATGGAGACCGGCGAGCAAACCGGCATGGGGACCGGCATGGAGCTCCCTGGTTTCAGTATGTGCATGACCAGTCAAGACTGACGACACTTGGTATTTTGGCCATAACTTCCTCTATAAAATTCCAAATCATGATTTGTAAATTTCTACATAAACTAGACACATAGATCTAGCTTATGTAAAAAATTCAGCTCCAAAAACATTAAGATGAATTTTATGGAATTTTTCTAATGTGACGTGTACGCAGAAAACGCACATCTGAACATGTTGTACTAAAAAGGCTCTAGCAAAAGTTCTATGCATCGGAATTATGTTCCGTTTGAACCGTAGCAAACTAGAGACACATATCTATCTAACGGTATATCATTTGAAGTTTAATTCAACCGTTTAATAGTTTTTGGAAGATCATTTACCGATGCACTTGTGCATAGAAATTCATTTTTGTGCAAATAAAGTGCAAATGATTCTTTAAGCATTCTAATCCATTTTAAATGCAAGTTATGCAAAATGTATGATTCCTAAGAGCTTTAGATCACTTGAGTAAACTCACTTACAATAAAATTTAGCTCTTAATCATTATCTTCGATTTGCCGCTAGTCTTCATATTCTCGCTCTTCACCCCATATGCTTCGACACTTTTTGTAATGCTTCGTGTTTGCACGTCGAAGTCATCAATTGCGTTGACGTCATCAAAATCCAATTACGCGACCAAGTCGCCAACAATCTCCCCCTTTTTGATGATGGCAACCCCTTAAAACTTGTTGCAACTTGTGAGCTTCTTGGAGTCCAAATTTGACCATTTTGCTCCCCCTCAACATAAGCTCCCCCTCAATGTGTGATTGTCTTCAAAATAGCTCTATAACAACTTGACAAACACATTAGTACATTTACTCCCCCTTAAACCAAGGTGAGGGTTAAACAAGTTTTAATCTCATTTCTAATGATTTCTCCCCCTTTGACATTATCAAAAATGGAGAAGTAAAATTTAAATCTAAATGAGATACCAATTATATATGTGCTATAAAGATACCAAAAATTTAAAAAATATGCACATTTTGGCAATTTAGAGGAAACGGTACCAATGTTTCCGTGAGTACGGAGTTTTACCTTTACCGTTGCGAATCCTCATCTCTTTGAGCCTTTGGGATCAATTTTGCAATTCTCTTTAAAGATCCATTCCCAAAGCTCCCCCTACAAATTTATCAATTACACTTTGGTACCCAAACTTTCTTGGGTCCATTGGGGTTAATCCTAGTTCCTTTCGGAACCCAAATAATAGTCACATTTTTCTTTTTAATCCAACAATCATAACTCTTGTGACCTTTCCTATTACATGCATGGCATACAACATTTGAATCAATTATTTTAGATACATGTACATGTGATGAATGTATATGTGATATGGATGCCTTCATAAAATTATTGTTCACATATTTTTCCTTCGTGTAAGGCTTATATCTTAATCCATATTTTCCAAAAAGACATTTTTGTGAACCAAGTAGCATTTTAAAATTATTTTCATCATAAGTGAACTTGGTCACACTGCATTGCAAGTCTTCTAATTTCTTATTCAAATCATCATTTTTAATTTTCAATAATTCGCAAGCACATGATGATTTAGAGGTAGATGCTTCATTTTGTAAGTTCTCTATACAATGTTCATGGTCTACAATTAAACACATATTCTCATTACTTAAGGCATGAATTTGTTTAACAAGAGATACATGCTCATTATGATCAATTGAAACATCATATTCAAGCTTGGTCTTTAAGCAAATGTCATCAATTTCTAAAGCACGAATTTTATCCAAGCATAATGCGTGTTCATGTTGATGTGATGTATGCTCTTCCTTAATCAAATTACATTTCTTTCTAAGAGCATCATATTATCATGCAAATCATTCAACATGTCAAGCATTTCATCATAATCGGAAATTTCATTTTCATACACAATAGTAATTTCATTTTCCGATTCCCCTTTAAGGTTTTCTATATCCATGCAATCCAAATTATAAATTTCATCATTTGATGAGTTAGAGTCAATGTTGCATGCATTTAATTCATTATTTCCTTCATTTATTAATTCTAAGGAATTCCATAATTCATATGCATTTGTACATTTGGGAATCCTATCAATTATGTTTTTATCTAATGCTTCGTATAAAAATTTAAGTGCATTAGAATTTACCGAAGATTTTTGCCCTCGTATGATTTCCAAGTAGGATTGTGGATCAACGGCAAGAAGGAAGTTCAACATCCTCATTTTCCAATAGTTGTAGTCCGTTCCGGTGTAAAACGGAGGTCTAGTCGTTGAAAATCCCTCGGCAAAATTTGACGAGTTGCTTGTAGATGCCATGATCTATTCTCGGACGGTTAAGTCTTTCTTGAGAATACCTCGCTCTGATACCAACTGAAAGTACCTACAAGCAATAGCGACAAGAAATCTCTATACCCAAGAGGGGGGTGAATTGGGTTATCGCTATAAATGCGGAATTATAAAATCTTTGCCGATTTTAAGCTCTTATTACCAAGTGGGAGTTTTAGGCAATTTTCTCTATTCCAATTAATAGCCTATATGCAAGTTTCTAATCAATATTATAAATGTAATCAAACTTGCAAATAAGTAAAAGTTAAGGGAAAGAGAAATACGACACCACGATTTATAGTGGTTCGGCCAAACGTGCCTACGTCCACTCCCCCAAGCCTCGCTTGAAGATTTCCACTAAAATCCGAGTTTTGTCGTGGCTCACTCGTAACCAAGAGTTTTCCGCAAAGGTGCACTCCAAACCTTTTACAACTTTTGAGTTTTGTTCGTAGGCTTACTCACAACCTTTACAACTTTTGAGTTTTGTTCGTAGGTGCACTCACAACCTTTACAACTTACCCAAACTATGGGATTTCACAAACCGCAAGTGTTTTTGATAAAGAAATTGTAAAACACACTTGGGCACTCACAAATATAATGAAGATTGTGTGAGATGCAAACCCAAGTGATCTAAGCTCACTAAATGATATGAAGATGTGTGTGAGCTTGTATGAGTGTTTAAGTGTATGAAGGTTTAAGACACTCTTGTATTTGCTTTAGAGAATGTGTATGAAGGTTTTCTAAGTCTCTAACTTGAGGCAAAGGAGTTGGGGTTCTATTTATAATAAAATGCAAAGCTTTTAGCCAACTCACAGCGAGACCGGCGAGGAAACCGGCGAGGAAACCGGCATGCCGGTCTAGGGCTCCAACGGTAACATAACGTTCAAAAAACTAGCCGTTGGACCGGCGAGCAAACCGGCGAGGATACCGCGCGAGGAGACCGGCGAGGAGCTCCCTGGTTCCAGAGAGCATATTTTCTCAGCTAAAACCGGCATGGAGACCGGCGAGCAAACCGGCATGGGGACCGGCATGGAGCTCCCTGGTTTCAGTATGTGCATGACCAGTCAAGACTGACGACACTTGGTATTTTGGCCATAACTTCCTCTATAAAATTCCAAATCATGATTTGTAAATTTCTACATAAACTAGACACATAGATCTAGATTCTGTAAAAAATTCAGCTCCAAAAACATTAAGATGAATTTTATGGAATTTTTCTAATGTGACGTGTACGCAGAAAACGCACATCTGAACATGTTGTACTAAAAAGGCTCTAGCAAAAGTTCTATGCATCGGAATTATGTTCCGTTTGAACCGTAGCAAACTAGAGACACATATCTATCTAACGGTATATCATTTGAAGTTTAATTCAACCGTTTAATAGTTTTTGGAAGATCATTTACCGATGCACTTGTGCATAGAAATTCATTTTTGTGCAAATAAAGTGCAAATGATTCTTTAAGCATTCTAATCCATTTTAAATGCAAGTTATGCAAAATGTATGATTCCTAAGAGCTTTAGATCACTTGAGTAAACTCACTTACAATAAAATTTAGCTCTTAATCATTATCTTCGATTTGCCGCTAGTCTTCATATTCTCGCTCTTCACCCCATATGCTTCGACACTTTTTGTAATGCTTCGTGTTTGCACGTCGAAGTCGTCAATTGCGTTGACGTCATCAAAATCCAATTACGCGACCAAGTCGCCAACAGGTTGTTCATACCTATTAATTGTCAGCCAATTTCATACAACTAGAAACTATAATTTTGCTTTAATTTAAAATCAGATCATAATAATGAAGGTTTTTCATACCTATTAATTGCCAACTGATTTCATACAACCAGAAATTCCAATTGTGCTTTAATTTGAAATCGGACCATAACTTACTGTTAAACGGCAACTAAACTCGCTTTTTCCGATATTGAATTCAAAGTATTATCGTCTTAAAGTTTAACTTATCAATCCATGGAAGAAATTTCATAATTCACTATTAAAAAACTTAATTCAATGTGTAATTTTCAAAATTTCAAGATGAATTAAGCTGACCTGATTATGGATGATGGACTGACCAAAAAGATCTTTCAGACATTAGTCGAGAGTTGAAATGAAATTACGAGAGAATGTTGGGATTTTATATTTCGAGAGAACTAAGATTTTCTTTAGTATTAATTTGAAAGTAGCTTGGGATATAAGATTCTCATAAGATGAGGGTCAATACATTGAGATTGTCTATTACCAAAATCATGACGTGTACTGCCCAGATCCATGTTTAGTCGTGGCGGGAATTTAAGGAGACATTGTCTCTTCATATTCTTTATTAATAATAAGAAAACATGTGGCTAGTTTATATATGAAAAATTATAAAAACTTTAAATGAATTTAAGTTCTTAAATCCAAAATTTCAATTAGTATATTAATTTTAAAATATTGATAAAAAAATTTTAAAAAAATAATACACTACAAAATTTTGGATAAATTTGAATTTATTTAACATAAATTAATTTTTGAGTGAAAAAATGATAATATCCTGAATAATTATTTAACAATTAAAATCGAGGAAGAAATTGAAAATATTTACAAAAGAAATCATAATATTTATATTTAAAAATGAGTTTACATAACATTTATATATGAAAATTTAAGGAGACATTGTCTCTTCATATTCTTTAGTTTATCAATGGATGATCACTCCGAAATAGTTGTACACCTAAGACATGATCACTCCGGAATGAAAGTACACTGAAGTGACTGATATTACTTCATAATGAAGTATATCGGAGAGACTGACATCACTCCGGAATGAAAGTATACAAAAATGACTGATATCATTTCGAAATTGAGTGCACCAGAGTGATCGTATGAAAGTGTATTGGAGTGATGATCACTTTTGAGATAGGTACACATGAGTGACTGAGATCACTGCGGAAGGAAGTATATCAGTGTGACTTATATCACTTCGAAAAGAAGTGCACCTGAGTGATGATCTCTCCGGAAACGGAATGAAAGTCCACCGGAGATGGTGACATCACTCTGGAATGAAAGTACATCCGAGTGATGATCACTACGCATTGAAAATACACTGGAGTGATGACCATTCGGGAATAGTTCACCGTAGAGAGTGACAACACTCTGTAATGATTATACATGAATGAAGATTTTTCATACCTATTAATTGTCAATTGATTTCATACAATTAGAAACTCAAAATTTTGTTTTAATTTGAAATCAATCCATAACAGTGAATATTTTTCATACCTATTAATTACCAACTGATTTCATGCAATTAGAAACTCAAAATTTGTTTTAATTTGAAATCAGACTGTAACTTACTGTTAAATAGCAACTAAACTCGCTTTTTTCGTTATTAAATTCAAAGTATTATCGTCTTAAAGCTTAGCAATGCAATCCATGGTATAAATTTCATAATTCACTACCAAAAAGCTTCAATTCATTTATAATTTTAATCATTTCAAGATGAATTAGGCTGACCTGATTGTTGATGATGGACGGACCAAAGAGATCTTTAAGACATTAATGGAGAGCTGAAATGAAATTATGAATTTGTAGAGAATGTTGGGGATTTTATATTTGGAGGGAACTGAGATTTATTTTGTTATCGATTTGAAAGCAGTTTAGGATATAAGATTCTCATAGGATGAGGGTCAATAAATCGAGATCATCCAATACCCCAACCACGACGTGTATTGCCTAGATCAATTTTGAGTCATGACAGGAATTTATGGAGACATTGTCTCTTCATATTAATTGTTAATAATAAAGGAATATGAGATTAATTTATGTATGAAAAATTCTCCAAATTTTCAATGAGTGTATCAATTTTAATCCATTGATCAATTCTTTTTAAAAAAATATATAAAATAATACACTACAAAGTTTTGGGTAAATTAGAATTTATTTAACATAAATTAATTTTTTAGTGAAAATGAGAATATCCTGAATAATTATTTAACGATTAAAACCAAGAAATGGATTGAAAATATTTACAAAAGAAATCGTAATATTCATATTTAAAAATGAGTTTATATAAAATTTAGAAATTATTTTCAAAAAAATCGAAAAAAAAAATTAAAGTAGGGGAGCTTGACCAACATGCTTAATATATTAGAAATATATTTTTATCGAATTTTTAGAATTGAACTTTTATTAAAAAAATGAATATGAACTTTTAGTAATTTCATTTTAACAACGACGAAGTATGGTTTCTTACATCTTACTTTACATAATTTTTTTCTCTTGTCTCACCTAGTGTTACCACGAGAAATCATAGAAATCATGGGACTAAATTATATTTAATTCCTCACTTAAATCAATATTTATAATATATTAAATTTTCATACATTTCGATATCTAAAATTCACTTTCGTTAAATTTTCACCCACTTCGTTTCCTTAGAAGTATGCAGTGGATAACTTAGATCAACCTATTTGGGCCTTGTTTTCTGTTTCCTTAGAAGGATTTCAGCTGACTTCATGCAACTATAAACTCCAATTTTATTTTAATTTGAAATCAGACCATACCTTATTGTTAAACGACAACTAAAATTGGGTTTTTCAATATTGAATTTCAAGCATTATCATCTTAAAGCTTAGCTTAGCATAGCAATCCATGAAAAAAATTTCATAATTCACTATTAAAATGCTTCAATTCAATGCGTGATTTTCAGCATTTCAAGACGAAATAAGCTGACTTGATTGTTGATGATGGACGTATCAAGGAGATCTTTGAGACATTAATGGAGAGTTGAAATGAAATTATGAATCTATGAGAGAATGTTGGAGATTTTATATTTGGATGGAGATAAGATTTGCTTTAGTGATATGAAAGTAGCTTTGGATATAACATTCTTATAGGATGAGGGTTGATACATCGAGATCGTCCAATATTCAAACCATGACGTGCATTGCCGAGATCAATATTGAGTCGTGGCGGGAATTTAAGGAGACATTGTCTCTTCATATTCTTTGTTAATAATAAGGGAACGTGAGATTAGTTTATATATGAAAAATTATAAAAACTTTGAATGAATTTAAGTTCTTAAATCCAAAATTTCAATCAGTGTATTAATTTTAATATATTGATCAAACAAATTTAAAAAAAAATAATAATACACTACAAAATTTTGGATAAATTTGAATTTATTTAACATAAATTAATTTTTGAGTGAAAAAATGAGAATATCTTGAAAAATTATTTAACGATTAAAATCGAGGAAGAAATTGAAAATATTTAAAAAGAAATCATATTATTTATATTTAAAAATGAGTTTACATAACATTTAGAAATTATTTTCAAAAAAAAATGAAAAAAATTAGTAAGCGGGGGAGCTTGACCAATATGCTTAATGTATTTGAAATATACTTTTATCGAATTTTTAAAATCAAACTTTTATTAAAAAAAGTTGAATATGAACTTTTAACAATTTCATTTTTATAAGACAAACTATCTTATCTTACTTCTTACTTTACATAATTTTTGTTTCCTGTCTCTATTGGTATTGTCACGTGGTACCATAGAAATCATGGGACAAAATTATATTTAATTTCTCACTTTAACAATGTCTATAATATACTGAATTTTCACACATTTTGATATTTAAAATTCTCCGTTAAATTTTCAAATATCTTAATATCTAGGACGCATTTTTATCAATATCAACAACATCATATGCACCGGACATGGTAGTTAATATTTTGATGTAATCAAAGAAATAGTCTTTAATGGTTTAGATGATGAGTGGGTGAAGAAAAATAAAATGGGTAACGAAACAAATTATAATATTTTGTGGCAAATTAGTGACATATTATGGCCATAAAATATTTATCGAATGTTACTATTATTGCGGGAATTTTACTAACAAGATAAAATAACATTGAGAAAAAGTTAGAAGAACTAAAAGTTTATCATACCCATGCAGCTGGATTTATGCGATCGCATAAATTGTCTCAAAATTATGGGAGAGCAATCTCATTTTGGAGGTTATAAATTCGTGTATCCTTCCCACCACCATGATGCTTATTAAAAAAATAATAATAAGATTCAAAATTATCGTCGGTAAGGTAATTACAATTTGGCATGCTTCCAAAATAATATAATGCTTCAAGTGACAATGAAGAATTATAACATATAAAGAGTGTTGTATTGTCTTAATCATTACGCACTGATTTATGTGCCAAATACAAAGAATGTGACGAGTTATGGGAAAACATGTTTCAATGGCTTTAATAAGTCCCAAATCCCGATATGAAACAAAAACTGATGGCAATGATGCTCCTTTTTTCAACCATCCATTTCTTCAAGATTGATAATGTCCATGTTAGTTGCCCAATCATCTCATTACTAAGATATGCGAACATAAGCGAGTAAGTTCGCATTGTGGATCTAATACCAACGACCTCCAATAGTGGTATTTGATACTCGTTGGTCTTGTATGTGACATCAATGATCAACACAGAAGGAAAGTTAACATATAGCTATAGGTTTTTAGGATGAACCCAAAGAATATCTGTAATTTCATTGGTGTCTGGATTTGTATGGTAATCATGAAGATAATTTTTCTTAATCAATTGATCCGAAACATATTGAATAAAGTTAGACCACCCCGTTTCGCTTATTTGTTTATGGAAATAGCATTGTAAATGCTTCTGATTCCCGTACTATTTGACGAGTCTCTTTCTTTTAAAACACCAAGGATTTGACGAGGTGCGGTGTTGTTGGCCATATCAAGTATAAATTATTTCTCTAACGGTTTTAGCCTAGAGGGATATTCATGACCATCAAGATATTTTGCTACTTGATGATTATGGAAACCACATGTAATCTTTAATCTCTACATAACACCGTCTGGAGGTTTTGGTATACTTCGCAGCTCAAATGTGCATTCACATTTTTTGTCCCACTATTTTTTATTATGGATTGACCTTCAACAAGATATCGCGGTGGTTTGTACTTTCCTCCTCTTTCACACATAAGATGATACTTTGGCAGCTTGCCGCCTTTCAAATTAGCATAATTTTTAATCACTATCACAATATTATTTTCTATACCAACTCTTTTCGCCCAATTTATTATATATTCTCTACTTTCAAAGATCTAGGGGTGGGCGCGGTTTGGTTTGGTTCAGTTTTTGCTAAGAACCAAACTAAACCATATTTTACGGTCCAATTTTTGTACCTCTCAAACTAAACCATTAAATAACGGTTTGGTTCGGATTGAAAATTTTTTAAACCAGCGGTTTACGGATTGGTTCGGTTTGGTTTACGGATTATTCTACTTAAAAAAAAAAAAACATACACTTAAGTGAAGACAAAAAAAATGAAGTGCTACAGTGTAAGCTGTGATTCCAGAGAACACATACACTTAATAGAGGATTGAAAAATGATGAACAATTAATTCTTGTATTTTTTAAAAATTACCTCGAATAATGATGCTACCATCATTCTAATTAAGAGACAAATCCAACAGCTTACTTTCAATAATAAACCATAAAACAAAAAATTGATGCTACCATCATTCTAATTAAGAGACAAATCCAACAGCTTACTTTCAATAATAAACCATAAAACAAAAAATTTAAGAATAAAATTATTAACAAATAAATTTAAGAATAAAAGTATTAACAAAAAAAATATATTAACAAAAAAAATTAAGAATAAAAGTATTAACATACTAATAAAAAGAAAACATAAAGAAAAATGAAAAGAAAAATGCAAATCTTTTTATAAAAATATATAATTTTTAATTATAACTGTTCGGTTCGGTTCGGTTTAACAGATGCGGTTCGGTTTAGCATCTGAACTGAACCGTAAATCATTTGGGGTGTGCCAATCCGAACCACAAACCGAACCGTTAAAAAAAATCATAAATTTGGTTCGGTTTGGTTCGGTCGGTTTTTTTGCCCACCCCTACAAAGATCTATATAAAAAAATAGCGAAAAATGTATAAATAACAAATATACATAATTTATATACTTTAAATATAAATAACGAATATACATAATACAACGATAAAAATAACCTGATCTGTAGTAAATTTAGTTGTATAATCGCGACTATTGCTGGAGATGTTTTCCCCACTTCGAACTTCATTCTCGCCTGACCAACTATCTGAAAATGAGCTCAAGTTACAGTTATCCATAATGTTTTCCGAAGATGATAACTCTATTCTAAGAAGAGATAATGATATATTGAAGGGGAAATAGAGAATGAGATGAGAGAGGCTCAAATGATCTTACCTTCAAACTTACAAACTACCTCTTTATATAAGAAGTAAACACAAATAACTTTTAATAAAGTAAAAGTATATATGAATACTGATTTACGAAATTAAATAAGACAAATAATTTTTAATAAAGAAAATATAAAATCAGAATCAGAATCAGAATTTACACAACTTTTAATAAAAATATTTTTATTAAAAAAAATAAAAGTAGATATGGATATTGATTTACGAAATTAAATAAGACAAATAACTTTTAATAAAGAATATATAAAATCAGAATTAGAATCAACACTACTTTTAATAAAGTAATTTTTTTTAAAGTTTTTTTTAATAAATATATTGGATTTAATAAACAAATAGACTATCAAAAAAATTATTTTATAAATTAATTTTATTTGGTTAAATTATATTTTTTAATACAAAAGTAGTATTAATTAAATTAAAAATGAATCAAAAAATAAATGAATAGATACGAAATCTGTTATATTTTTTTTAACAAAAATCAAAAAATTATAAAATAAAATAATAATTAATAAAATGACAAATGAAATTATAATTAGTATATAATTATAATTTCATTTGTAATCAAGCTCAGACCACTGATCCATTTTAATTATGTTACTATAAAAGAAAAAAAAAATAAAAAAGTTATATTTACCAATGTTTGATACTCTATTTATAGGCACAGAAACAAGTAAATTTCGTCCGAATTCTAAAATGATTTCTGTTTCTTTATAGATTTCAAATAAAAGTATCGGATGGCTAACTTGGACTAAACTAGCACGCCCTTGTTTTAAGGTTTAGATTTCTTCCTGATTCTAAAAGGATTTACGTTTCCTAATATATTTCTGGCTAACTTGGAGTAGCTAGCTAGGATTTATTTAATTTAAGATTTCGGAACGGAATATAAATTAGTATATTTTTGCCTAAAAGTCCCCGCCTAGCCCAATTTATTAATGGGCCAAAAGTTCATGCCTCAGTGGGCCCAAATCACATATTTGACTTTGTTAGATGGTACTGTACAAGAAGTCGAGTAGTGTGTTTTGGACGCCTGTTTTTTAATCTCATCAAACCCTTATCTTATTTGGTAGTGTTTAAAATTAAAATAATAATGCACTCTCAATAAGAAAATTACTGATGTGTTAGGTAATATTAAGTGCATATTTCTGCAATCCCCATATTTACGAGGCACATATTTCTACAATTCTGCATGGTTTTATATTTATAGGAATAGGAGTTGGAGTCTACCCACTTGAGATGTGATTGTTTGGCATGCACAACTAGGGATGGCAATTTTACCCACAAACCCGCAAACCCGCAAAAACCCACCCGCAATGGGTAGGATTTGGTAAATATATTAGTGGGTGCGGTGCGGGTTTGGTAATTTAAAGCAGAACCCGCTGCGGGTGCGGTGCGGGTTTGGTATTTAAGAAAAAAATGCGAGTATCCGCTGCGGGTATCCATATACCCGCAATATTATTTTTTATTAATTAATATTTTTAGGACAATATAAAAAAATATTCATATAAAAACAACTAACAAAATCTAAACCTAAAACACTAATCCACAGTTCCACACTCTCACTCAGCCGCAGCCCGCAACCTGCCCAACTGAAGATTTTTTGCATGACTATTAATTTTTTTTTTTAATCACACCTGTTAATAAAATTATAATGCAAAAATTTGGATTAAGTTCACATAATCAGAAACGGGAGAGGAGCAAAATAAGCTAGTGTTGCTGCAACTTCAGTAGCTTTCCTGCTTCTTCATTACACTTACTCCACTTGAGCCTTGTAAGCATCACTTTCATTACAATTAGCATAAAAAATATGACCAAAGATTGGTGATTACTTTTTAGCTTATTGTCGATTGAGTTGACTAATTTAGATCATTATAATTATGAAGGGAATAACTCGTTTTAATTATGTTTATATGAAAAAATAAACATATGGTACTGAGTATTTCATACATTATATTATCTATGTACTGTATATACATACATTGCATGTTGTATATGTCAAATGAAAAACAAATGTGAAAACTACAGCTAACAATTAAAAATAAATTATTTAATTAAAAAAATTATATTATTAAGAACACAAAGTAATTCAATATTTTAAAAACCCGCAAAAAATCCGTTGGGTACCAATGCGGGTTTGGTAATTTATTTTTATATGCGGTGCGGGTTTGGTAATGGAAATTAAAACCCGCAACGGGTATGGTGCGGGTTTGATAATTTATTTACATATGCGGGTGCGGGTTTGGTAATGGAAAACCCGCACCATACCCTACCCACTGCCATCCCTATGCACAACTCATCGACGCAATATGAAGATCTAGACATATTTAAGTGGCGATTTCGTTAGTTGCGACTCAAACATGTGCCTTCTATATGTATGAATTTTAATTGCAACCACAATTTTAACTTGGCACTTAAAACTCATGGATGCCAATTGTATGAGTTCGAGTTATAACCTTGGCAATTTGTGGCATGCATTATTCTCAAAAAAATTCACATGGCTCCCACGAGTGGTAGGATTTCAGTCATGTATGCATGCCGTCAATCACATCCCTACGTGTAGAGGTGATCACGGTTCGGTTCCGGTTCTGGTTTGGTTCCGCAACCGGACGGTTCCGGTTCGGTTCCGATTCTGAACCGGAACCTTGGTCGAGTCTACCTATGTGGATAGACTTCCTATAGGTAAGAATGGAATGGGCCAAGACCGGGCTTCACCAAGCCCAACCTGAGCCTGGATGATATCGGGTCGGGCTAAGCCCGAGTTTGGACCAGGCTTTTTAGAAAATGAGTTTTTATTTTTATTTTTGAAAAAATAACTATTTATTGAATTATTCTATACTTACAATTGAAAAAAAAAATAAGAATTTTAATATTTTTAGTGTTTTTTGGTATTAAATATTAAAATTTAGTTATAAATGTATGTATTTAGAATTAAGAATTAATTTATATAATTAAAAAAATTATAATAAAAAATTGGGCTTGAGCCGGGCCCTAAAAAAAGTCTATTGGGTCGGGTTTGATAAGGCATGGTCAAGCTCAGACTTTTCTACCACCCCTACTTATAGGGATAAGCTGTGAGGGGTCATCCAGATCCTACACCATCCCAAAACAGACAAATGTACTTTGTCGATGTCATACGGATTCCTACACCATCCCAAAACAGACAAATGACCTTATTGATGTGGGGTCACAGAAATACGCATTTCAATAATAAATTTTAAAACTATTAATAATAATTTAAAAATATTAGAGATGTTTTTTGAAATATCATCTATAATTTAGATATGTTAAATTTTTTTCCTAAATGACATTTGGACTTTAGAGTGTTGCACAAAATTTTATAGGGGTGAGCAAAACCGGTTTCGGTTCCGGTTCCGCATGGAACCGGAACCTACCCGGAAAAAATCGGTTCCTAACTAAGTGGAACCGGAACCTACCCAATTAAATAGGGTACCCTGTTATTCGGTTCCGGTCCGGTTCCAGTCCGGTTCCGGTCCAATTCCGAATTACCCTATTAACTTGAACTGTTATTTATTGAATTTTGAACTGTTATATATTGATTTACATAGAGAAGCATTCGTCTATGGCAATTTCCAATGATAAATGCTAAATGAACTTGCATGCAATATTAGTTAGGCCAATCATTTTCCAAGTCTAAACTCATTATTCCAACTCAAACCTCCTTGGTGAAAGCAATTTATATCGACCATACATATACTAATCTCTGTTTATAGATAATCTTATAACACAATGAAGGTCATTGTATAAATCAAAGCAAAATCACACATTGGAGCCTGCATCTGATATTGTTTGCAAAAGGAGGACTTGTTACAGTTAAATTCTCCAGTGTACTTTAGCAATGAAAAGCAAAACAAATAATAGAGATCTAGATCTGCATCTAATAATTGAAGGGCAATTAGGCTGCTAATGGTTTGTCACCTTCCCATTTCTTGTTAAACAAATAATATATATAACAATGACCTCACAGCATGCGAGGAAATGACAAGAAAAATAGGAAAAAAAATGGCAGAACCGGGTATTAATTTCGGGAACAAAACCGGGTATCTAATACGGTTCTGAAATGCGGTTCCGGTTCCGGTTTCGGTTCCAATTATTTTGGAACCGGAACCGGAACCGGTTACAACCGGTTCCTTGTATTTGGAACCGGAACCGGACCGGTGACAACCGGTTCCGGTTCCAAACCCGAATTTTCGGTCCGGTTCTAATCGGTTCCGGGTAGACCCGGAACCGTTGCTCACCCCTAAAATTTTATATATATTTTAAAATTTTCCCTCCGATCAACATATCATCTATTAACATAGATTTTTTAATATTGTAAAATGTGAAGCTTTTATCCAGCCATTGGATGAGGGACACGTGGCGCAATCCTTGCCGTTGTCCTAATTACATCAATTTTGCTCATCATATATAAAGGGTGCTAAGGTTGAGAATTAGATAGGTTTTTTGGTTAATTGCTTTACACATTATTCTCCTATTATTGTTTTGGCTAATTGTTAAGCCTTGTTCTTAGTCCAAGTTAGTGTAATCTTCAATTGTGAATTTGAGATTGACACTTTTAGAGATTAGGGTTTATTGTGTGATTTGGGGAAATTGATGTTGTAAACGGATTCAAGATTTTTGAGAAATCTTGCGATTGATTAGTGCAGCAAGCTCCTTATTCCGGAGTTCAACGTGGATGTAGTCGGGAATTTTCCGGCGAACCACCTTAAAAATCTTGTGTTCTTGTTGTTCTTGATTGGTTGATTGATTTATGTGACGAACGAATTTGGGAACAATCCTTTACAGTGGTATCAGAGCCATTTAAGTGGCAAAAAGCAAAATTCTTCACAGAGACCTGCAATCACCGATCAAGGGAAAAACAACATTTGGTCGACTAAGACCATTACTGCCAAAAACAAAAGATCAGAGAGCAAGAAACCTAATAAAAAAAAAACAAAAACAAACAGGGGCATTCAAGATCTGGACTGCCGAGTTTCATGGCTTAAAGATTAAAGCAATTAGCTGTTTAAGAAAATTAAAATTTGCCGCTTGATCAAGACCTGAAGTAACCGATCAAGATCACAGAACAAGAAGACAACTGCTCTCTGAGTCGCCGATCAAGATTCGAAGAATTACAACAAGATCCGTTGATCAAGATCCTAGGGTTGCCAAAAATTCAAGATTAACTCTTGAACAAAATCCTCTCATTGGAGTTGTCGACCAGAGGCGCCGTGACCAAGACAATATCCTAGGGTTACCGAACTGATTCCTGAGGTGTTGCCGAACAGGTTGCTGTCGATTCAACAGCAGATTTGGGTGGCCGAACATCAACTTGAGTAGCCGAAACTCCTGAGTTGCCGAATTAGGGATTCTGAAGTGCCCCTAAATTGCCGACTACATGCTTAAACCTGAAGACCAAGGGCAGAGATCAAAGCTATAAGTGACCAAATCCAATACCTAAGGTGCCGATATAAGTCCATGGTGAACCGGTTTGAACTATTATTTCTGCTTTTGATTAATTGGTTTGAGTTTATTGGATTGAATTCACGATTGGTCTGGGCGAGAGACTGTGAGGGTATTTCAGTAGAATCAGGGTGTGTGGTCTCTGGTGTATTCGGTTGAAGTTGAAATTTGGAATTAAGTTCCTGTTGAAGTTGCAGTTGCAGTTTGGGTATTAGTTAAACCATAATGTCGACAATCAAACTCGACATTGGCATATTTGACGGAAAATGAGACTTTATCACTTGGAAGAAGAAAATGAGGGTATTACTTTCTCACAATAAGGTGACATTGGTGTTGGAACCCGACCCCGAAAAGTTGCCAAAGATGGAAAGGACACGAAAGACGAAATCCTGGAAGAGACCTACAACTTGATCTTCCTCCACTTGGGAGACTCAGTCATCAGAAAGGTAGATGGAATGGACACTGCCATTCAACTCTGGGGTAAACTCGAATCTCTTTATTCTGTTGTTTCTGCTCCAAATTTAGTGTTCTTAAAAGGAAATTTGTTTAATTACAATATGGACACAAATAAGTCTATATATGATAGCCTGGATGAATTTACGAAAATGACCCAAATCCTTAAAGGAACTGACCAAGCCTTAGGAGATTCTAGCGAAGCTATGATCCTTTTAAATTCATTACCTGAAGAATATAGTGTCGTTAAGAACTCACTGCAGTACACAGGAGTTGTACCTAGACTAGACTTGGTAATATCTGGTATAAGGGCTAGAGAGTTAGAACTTAGAACCAGTAGAAGAGGTGGAGCGAACCTATTCGTGAAAGGAAAAAATGACAGGAAATATAATGGATCGAATAATCATCAAACTAATAACCAGGAACCTAAAGGGAAGAAAAAGAATAAACATGATAAGAATAAGGATAATGGAAAGAAGTGCTATCATTGTGGGAAGATGAGACACCTTAAAATGAATTGTTATAAGTACATTAGGGTACAGAAAAATGAAGGCAGCGCTACTGTGGCTGCCGAAAAGGGGTCAATTTGCCTATCTGAGGCATTGACTGTGTCTAGTGATCATATTAGTAGAGAATGGATTATAGACTCCGAGTGTTCCTTTCACATGAGTCCATATAGGGACTGGTTTGTCAACTTTAGAAGTTCTGACCAAGGGACATTGTATATGGGTAATGAAAATACTTGTAGAATACAGAGAGTTGGGGACATAACACTCAAGCTCCATGATGGAAAAATTAAGATCCTTATTGACGTTAGATATGTACCTGACTTGAAACGAAACTTGATATCACTAGGAACTCTAGATGAATTAGGTTTTACTTATAAAGCTCACCAAGGGAACATGCACATATCTAAGGGTAAGAAACTAATCCTAACTGGTATAAAAAGAAACTGTTTGTATGTTCTAAATGGACAACATGTATTCTCGGAAATTCCATTTCTGCTCTAACTTCTAATGTTGATATGACTAATATTTGGCACTTGAGACTTGGCCACATAGGCCAGAAAGGCATGCAGGTACTCAGCAAGCATGGACAATTTGGAAAGGACCAGTTGAAGCCACTAGAGTTTTGTGAGATCTGTGTGTTGGGCAAACAGCACAGACAGAGCTTCCCAACTGGTATTCACTTGTTAAAGGCCAGACTGGAGTATCTACATTGTGATCTATGGGGACCAGCCAAGGTCCAGACACATGGGGGTAAGAAATACTTTATCTCTATTGTTGATGACTACAGTATGAAGGTATGGACATTCTTACTAAAATCAAAGGATGAAACTTTGGTAAAATTTAAAGAATGGAAAGTTTTAGTAGAAAATCAAACTAGTAACAAAGTGAAAGTCTTGAGAACTGATAATGGCTTAGAATTTTGTAATACTGAGTTTGATCAATACTGTACTAGTGAGGGTATCCTGAGACATAGGACTGTGAGACACACCCCTCAACAAAATGGAGTTGCGGAAAGAATGAATAGAACCCTATTAGAAAAGATCAGATGCCTTCTATTTTCTTCCGAACTTCCGAGGCCCTTTTGGGGTGAGGCCCTCAATACTGCTACTCACTTAGTTAACCTTAGCCCAAATAGTTTCGTTCAGTTTAAAACCCCAGAAGAAATTTGGTCTGGTAGGCCTCAGAAGCTTGCCCACCTTAGAGTGTTTGGCTGTGAAGCTTATGCTCACCAGTCCATAGGTAAACTTGAACCAAGGTCTATCAAATGTGTTTTCTTAGGATATCAAGAAGGGACAAAAGGGTATAGGTTATGGGAAATGGAGTCACATGGAGTCAAAATCATAGTTAGTCAGGATGTTATATTCAATGAACTTTGTTTTCCATGTAAATCTACTAACAAGAATGCAGGTGCCTTAGAAAAGGATCTAGCAGATTTTGATCTTGCAGGTGGAGCTCAGATGCAGGTGGAGCCAGGGACATCAAGGACCACTGATCAAGTTGGTGACATGTCTGGCACGGAGACATCTGAGGACTCTCAACCTAGGAGAAATAACCTGGAGGAAAACAGAAATGAAGTAGCAGAGATACAAGAACAAAGTGAAGAGGACACAGTGGATCAATTGGATCAAACTGAGCAGCATGATGAAACACCACAAGACACATTGGCCAACTACCAGCTAGCAAGAGACAGAAGTAGGAGGCAGGTAAGGCCTCATACCAGGTATGATTACTCAACTAATGATTTGTATTTCTGTGCATTAATATCAAGTCATGAAATAAATGGAATAGAGCCTGCTAGCTTAGGAGAGGCATTAAAATCTACCCATAAACTTGAATGGGAAGCGGCCATGGAAGATGAGATGTCTTCTCTTAGGAAAAACCAAACTTGGACTTTAGTTCCTAAACCTAAAAACCAGAAGTTGGTTGAGTGTTAGTGGTTGTTTAAGGTTAAAGAATGACTACTGCCTAGTGACCTTGTTAGGTTTAAAGCCAGACTTGTAGCAAAAGGATTTACACAACGGGAAGGGTAGACTATAATGAAATTTTCTCACATGTAGTTAAATTTAAAACTATTAGAATGATGTTAGCCCTAGTAGTGCAGTATAATCTTGAATTGAAACAGTTGGATGTGAAAACTGCTTTTCTACATGGAGAATTAGAAGAGAAAATTTACATGTCTCAGCCTGCAGGTTTTATAGATAAAAGCCATCCTGAGTATGTTTGTCTGCTTAATAAATCCTTATATGGTCTTAAACAGTCACCTAGGCAATGGTACAAAAGATTTGATACATTTGTGCTTAGTATTGGATTCATAAGAAGTAAATATGATAGTTGCTTCTATTTCATGCTTGATGAAAAATGTCTTGTGTATTTGTTATTGTATGTTGATGACATGCTTCTAATCTCTGAATCAATGAATGCTATTAACAATCTTAAGAAGCAGTTGAATAGTGAGTTTGACATGAAAGACCTAGGTAGTGCAAAGAGAATCCTAGGTATGACCATTGATAGAGATAGAGGTAAAAATTGTCTTAAAATACATCAGTCCACATATTTGCAAAAGGTAGCATCTAGATTTGGGGTAAGTGGTTGTAAACCTGTTAGTCAGCCTCTTGCGAGTCATTTTATTTTGTCTAAATCACAAAGTCCTGCTAATAGGTCTGAGATGATTAAAATGGAGAATGTACCTTATGCAAATGCTATAGGTTCTGTGATGTATGCCATGATTAGTACTAGACCTGACTTGTCATACGCTGTATCTTTATTGAGTAGGTTTATGTCTAATCCATGTGGAGCACACTGGAGTGCTCTGCAGTGGTTGTTAAGATACATAAATACAACTATTGATTATGGCTTATGTTTTAACAAATCTAACGCTTTAGACTTGGTAGGGTATGTTGATTCTGATTTTGCAGGTGACAGAGACTCGAGAAAGTCAACTACAGCTTACTATTTCACACTTGGTGGAAATTGCATCAGCTGGAAGTCAAGCCTGCAACCGTTGGTTACACTCTCAACTACCGAAGCTGAATACATAGCCATAACTGATGTGTTCAAGGAAGCCATTTGGCTTCAAGTATCTTAACCGAAATACAACAACTGCAGGGTAAGACAGTTGTGTATTCTGACAGTCAGAGTGCAATACATTTGAGCAAGAATCCAGTACATCATGAGAGAACCAAGCATGTGGATGTAAAATATCATTTTGTGCGGGAAATCATCTCAAGCGGTAAGATTGAGATTAAGAAGGTCACAACTAAAGATAACACATCTGACATGGGGACAAAAATTGTGACTGCTACCAAACTCTCCCACTGCATGAGGCTGTTGCATGTGGGGGTTGGCTGACCTTGCAGCCGACATGAACAGTGATGGAAGTAAGTGAGTTTGATGTGCTATCTTGGCCTTAATGTGTCCTTATATATGGTTGAGAGTGATGGATGTTTTTGGCTTCAAGGTGGAGATTGTAAAATGTGAAGCCTTTATCCAGCCGTTGGATGAGGGACACGTGGCGCAATCCTTTCTATTGTCCTAATTACATCAATTTTGCTCATCATATATAAATGGTGCTAAGGTTGAGAATTGGATAAGGTTTTTTGGTTAATTGCTTTACACATTATTCTCCTATTATTGTTTTGGCTAATTGTTAAGCCTTGTTCCTAGTCCAAGTTAGTGTAATCTTCAATTGAGAATTTGAGATTGACACTTTTAGAGATTAGGGTTTATTGTGTGATTTGGGGAAATTGATGTTGTAAACGGATTCAAGATTCTTGAGAAATCTTGCGATTGATTAGTGCAGCGAGCTCCTTATTCCGGAGTTCAACGTGGATGTAGTCGGGAATTTTCCGGCGAACCACGGTAAAAATCTTGTGTTCT
The DNA here is from genome assembly GCA_019454045.1 of Zanthoxylum bungeanum. Classification (NCBI taxonomy): domain Eukaryota; kingdom Viridiplantae; phylum Streptophyta; class Magnoliopsida; order Sapindales; family Rutaceae; genus Zanthoxylum; species Zanthoxylum bungeanum. Next base: position 2,451 of record SKCR01004675.1, on the reverse strand, counting down.
TGTTGTTCTTGATTGGTTGATTGATTTGTGTGACGAACGAATTTGGGAACAATTCTTTACAAATATAATATAATTAAATACCCGATGCTAAGTGACGGTAGATGTGGTCATTGAATATGTCAATAAATTAAAGTCGTAACCCCCAAGTCTATGGCTCTTACGGCTTTTTTTTTTTTCAATTAAAACTTTTTGAAAAAGTCTTCTTTGATTTTTCTCAATAATTATGACTATTAAAATAAAAATTAATGAACATAATGAAACAAGCCACACAACGAAATAATAATCGGTGGCATCAGATTCGCCGCGTCTCCAATTCCTGCCTCTGGATTTTGAAGCCGTCAGTTTTGATTTTACCATGGGCTCAGTCAGCTTCTTATTTACTTCTTGTGTTAAAACAAGTTACAGTCTAGGAACGGCTATTTAGCCTCCAACCCGCAATTCATTGGTACCCGTTCGATATAGATAAAATTTGATATGTCTTTTAATAGATAATGGAGGATTTGATAATGTAAATAAAATCCGCCGCGGATAAAAAACGGATTTGATAGATAAAAAAATTTGATATATACACATATCATGTATCCGCCAATTCACTTATTTTTATCATAATAATAACTTAAATTCTGCTGGAATTTAAGTTTATTAGCGTCGGCATGTATATATTATACATTAATTTGCAATTTTATTTAATATTGTATTCGTAAATATTTTGAACAAAAAGAAGGAACATGCAAGGTTGATTGAGGAAGACTCAAATTAAATAATGATAAGGGATTAAAATATAAAATTTGCCATCCCGTATCAAAATTCTTTTACTACCATCCCTATTCGAGTTGATTTTCAGATATATTAATATAAAATTTACCACCTAAGTTCGAACCTTATGGAAAGGGTTAAAATATATTTATCAGCTTTTCCACCCATTACTTTTAAAAAAAAAAAATTGTTCAAATATTCTATTCTAAGTAAAATTTTATAAAAGAGAGAATAATTATAAGATATAAAAATAAGTAGAACTGAGAATAAATAAACAAAAGATATGGAGCTCAGATTCTCAATAAAATCATCAGAAGTACCAATTGGGGTTGATGTTGTTTTAATTTGGTAGATTTTGTTTGCATCTAAATGAGGTTTCAATGTGAAGATGACATTATTTGTCAAATGTTTGTGTTTCACGTAAATTTAATTTTGTCTCTTCAATGTCTTTGAAAGATATAAATATGCCATTTTCTCTTTCACACAAATTTTATCTTCCTTTTTCAATTCCTTGAAAATACATTTATTAGGTATCAGATCCTACAATAATCGGCTGCAATTTTTTTGAACCATTAAACGAAAAAATAATAATTTCACTTTTGCATCCTATAGGCATTAGCATGTTACAAATGAATAAATCATAGGGGGACGGTGCTAAAATTGTTGAGAATATTGTTAGCCGGCTAAGTCAAAAGTTGGCATCAGAAATAGCCTTTTTTTTTTCTTCTTATTAATAAGTATCTTTTGAAAACTTTTCTGTGAAGAAACCAGGTGTGTCCACGGGCAGGTGGGGAGAGTCTTTTTAAATTTTCTTAAATCCGATCAGAGTGGGTCGTGCAAGTTAGATGATCCGAAATCTGAAATTTGAAATTATACCCGCACATGTCGGATTTGAAAATTTGTGGGTCGGATCTGGTCTGGAAAATACATGATATATATTTTTTATTATACAATTTTGATAGGATTTGTAGTTAAACCAAATTATGATAAATTAACTAGAATGAAAAAGTGAAAAATCATTAATTACGGGCCGGGTCGGGTCGGGTCAAATCCGATTTTTTACTTTGAACCTACGATCCGATTGGATTTTACGGGTCTGACCCGAAAATTACTTTTTTTATTTTGCAAACCTAATCGGGTTGCGTCGGGTCGGATTACGGGTTGACCCGATCCTATGAACATCCCGAAGAAACTTATCTCGAAATGACATTACATGTTTAATTAGTATGTACAACATAACAAACACATATACAAGGGTGAGAACATTTCAACAAAATAAAATGTGTAAAATCTATATATCAAAATCTAATTATTGATTTAAGTAAATTCAATGTTAGATATTCAAAATAAAAATTATAGCATCAATATTTGACTTCAGGTATTTATCATTTGGCTTGATTTAAATCAATAATTATATTTTGATGTCTTAATTTATATCAAAATTTTGTGTTAAAAAATCCTCACTATTATATATGGCGGGGATATTTTAACTTTCTTATTTAAATCAATCGAATGATTGAAAATTTATTTAAACATCTACAATTAAACTGATTTAAATCAATGGCCTGAATTTTGACAGCACTTTCGGTGGCAGGGACCAAGAAACTTCACATAATTTAAAATGTTCTTGGAACACCCACAAAAAGATTGTCAATTTCAGTGGGTAGCCAAAAGTCCTCAACAACGACCAGGATT
>SKCR01004674.1:0-26296 GCA_019454045.1 Zanthoxylum bungeanum | reverse complement strand
GAATAGCTATAAAGTTATCCCACAAGTTGTGCTTTCTAATAAAAACACTTGGAATTAAGGTTACCACAAGTATAAGAGTTTTCTCTCCCTTAAGGTGATACTAATTGAAAAACAAATAAATTTCCTTATTTTTCTCTTAAAATATCATATAGATAAAGAAAAATAATTGCATATCAATTATTATAAGACATATCATTGAATCCAAATATTCATATTCATCTCATAAGACTATGAGATTCAATATATCATCACATTATCCATAATATGCAATTCATCAATCAAAAAATTTGAATCACTTGAAAAGTTCATTTTAACAATCCAAATACATAATCAACCATAAAAATCAAAGCATGAATTGAAATCAATTATTGACAATACAAGATATAAAGGCACTTTAATCAATGAAATTACTCAATATATCTTTCAATTATCATACAATTAATCTCAAAATCATTTATATAATTTAAAAATCAAAATATGAGATTGGACACATATATGACAATTTTTTATCATAATCCTAATATAAAATATTTAAGCACCACAAATTATATATTCAAACTTTATCCAAAAACATCAATAATCATTCACATAATTTATTTATTTATGTTTATCACGTCAAGTAATTACAATATTTTGCATAACTCTACTCACTTGAGGAGTGTACAAGATTCATCATCTTAGTCATTTTGAGGTTGCACTAGGTATTCTTCTTATTGAGTTCTTTCTGTTGGGGCGGATGTGGGACCCATAGGGTCAGATCGGTGTCCCGCGCAGTAGAAGTGGGTCTAACCCATGTATATAAAGAATGTGTGTATTTTTAAATTATTTTATAAAATACTATATTCCGCTACGGGTCCGTAGGAAAAATCTGGGGCTGAATCATAGTCCGGAAACTCTAGAACGAAGAAAATGAAGTTTTAGCGCTCATGGGCAGTAGCTGTCGGTGTGTCGCGATGCTCGGGCTTAGGAGTCGCAACGCCTAATTTGCGAATGCTTAGCATCGCAATGTACAAGGATGAACGTCGCGACTCCCGAAGCTCTGAGAGATCAGTATCGTGATGCTAGAGATCAGTGTCGCGACACTGCCCTGTGTAAAATGTTGGCAAAGAGTATTTTTACCTTTAATTCAATTCTAAACACTTCTAATTTTCTCCAAACACTTCAATACACCTAAAAGTCCAATTTTAACATCAAAATCAAAATCAATATCAACACATGTTATACAATAAATATACATGTATTCTAAATACATATATGCATTTATTTGAATCAAAACATAAATCAAAATAGAATCCCAAAATAAAGTGACTCATGAACAATTTTAGGTCATTCAAATGTGGTCAAGTGATTTTAGAATGATATCCCTTGGTATGCTGACTATGTCAATTTCATTGTATCAGAAAAATGGCCGTTGGAATGGACAACTCAGCAAAGAAAAGTTCTTCAAAGAAGTCAAGCACTATGTCTGGGATGAGCCGTACTTGTTCAAACGTTGTGCTGATCAATTATTCAGACGGTGTGTTGCACATGAGAAGGTCAACAATGTTTTGCAACACTGTCATTCATCACCATATGGCGGACACTTCAGCGGAAATAAAATTGCAGCCAAAGTCCTACAATCAGGTTTGTTCTGGCCCACTCTTTTTAAATATGCTTATCTTTTTGCTTTTCAATGTGACATGTGTCAGAGAAAAAGGAATATTTCGGGGAGAAATGAAGGACCGTTGCAAAACATTCTGGAAGTAGAGATATTTGATGTGTGGGGTATTGATTTTATAGGACCATTTGTTCCATCATTCAGAAATCTGTACATCCTGGTTGTTGTAGACTACGTCTCCAAATGGGTTGAAGAAATTGCAATGCCATCCAATGATTCAAAAGTGGTGATTAAATTCCTGAAAAAGAACATTTGTACTCGGTTCGGAACACCTCAGGCGATTATCAGTGATGGTGGCTCACATTTCTACAACAGATACTTTGATGCACTCCTATCCAAATACGGAGTTACTCACAAGATTGCCACTACTTATCATCCATAGTCAAATGGGCATGTTGAAGTTTCAAACAGGGAAATCAAAAGAATCATAGAAAAAACTGTTGGATCAACAAGGAGGGAATGTTCAACAAAACTGGATGACGCATTATGGGCCTATCAGACAGCTTACAAGACACCCATTGGTATGTCCCCATATCGATTGGTGTTTGGGAAAGCATGTCATCTGCCAGTTGAGCATGAACACAAGGCGTACTGGGCACTGAAGAAGTTGAATCTTGATCCACAAGCTGCAGGAGAGAAAAGACTCCACCAACTCAATGAATTGGAGGAATTTCGCTTACAGGCTTATGAGAATGCCAGATTGTACAAAGAAAAGACCAAGAAATGGCATGACCGAAAAATAGTGCACAAACAGTTGGAACCAAGGCAGCAAGTTTTGTTGTATAACTCGAGGTTAAAACTTTTCCCTGGAAAGTTGAAATCAAGGTGGTCAGGATCATTTGTGATCACTCAGGTTTTACCATATGGAGTTGTTGAGTTACTGGATCCCAACACCAACGAAACATTCAAGGTTAACAGTCAGCATGTCAAGCACTACTGGGGAGAATCATTTGAGCGACAAAAAGAAAGTGTCACACTTTCAGATCCAGCCTAACGTTCGAGGAGTCACATCTAGCTGACGAAGTTAAACTTAGAGCTCGCAGGGAGGCAACCTATGCAATTTGTGTATATATTGTGATTTGGTGTGATTTCATTTTGTGTTTTTAGTTTTTGCAGGTTAATTCATTTCAGGATGGAAGAAGTTCTCGCAAATCTTCACAAGCAATTTTTTTCTCTCCCTCAAAAATCTCTAATGAAAGTTTACAAAGCTCGTTTGGAACAGATGAGACTACTAACGATCCATGGTGTCCCTAATGACATTCGTTGGGTAATCGAAGGACGGGTCCGATTAGCAGGTGAGTATTCTGAATCCTGTAATTCTTATTTACCCGGTTTTGGAAAAAGCACATATGCAAAGAAATGTAGAGCTAAGCAAATGAGTGTTTGTTACAAATGTGCACGCTGGAAGTACAATACTCGTTGTCGTTCTTTAGGAATGGTGTCTGATAATCGCGAAGATAAAATTAAATTCATTAGGGATGGCTTGAGTAAGGAGTTTGTAGATGATATATCTTCAACTCTTGAGACGCATCCCAGTGGATATGTTCATATAGCCATCCGCAAATTACATGCACAATTCCAAAAAGAAAGACAACAGTTAAGTCTCGGGAATCTGACTCAAAAAGACCCTGTTTGCCAATTTATAAGAAAATTGGATGGGAATCTTGTCCTTGACGCATAGACGTCAATCAAGCTGTAAATTATTGTAAATATTATATCTCTTTGTCTTTTCCTAATAATTGTAATTTGTTTTGTTATTTTCTTTTATTTTCTCCGACAGGATCCATACTTTTTTGACTACCACGATTTATTTTACTGTTAACTAATAATTGTCATTTGGCAGGTACTAGTGCTATTATTTTACTCACCATTTTCAGGTGTTATAAATTCAACTCATCATTGCACTTTTGAAGACATCCAGAGTAAAACATGGAAGCCACTTCAAGAAGACGAGTTGAAAATATATGTGTGTTTTGCGGTACTAGTGTTGGTGTTAAGCCACAATACGTAGAGGCAGCACATGAATTGGGTCGAGTTTTAGCTGCAAGGAATATGCACTTAGTATATGGCGGCGGCAATCTTGGACTAATGGGGATCGTTTCAAAGGCCGTACAGGAAGGAGACAGTCACATTTTGGGAATCATCCCAAAACCATTGGCAGAAGCAAATCTTATTGGACCATTAAACGGAGAGGAATTGATCGTGCCAGGTATGTCTGAACGACTGGTAGAAATGATTAACCGTGCTGATGCTTTTATTGCTTTTCCAGGTGGCTTGGGTACATTGGAGGAAATTTTTATAGTGTTATCTTGGGCAAACTTGAACATACACCAGAAACCGCTTGGACTGTACAACGTTGAAGGATTTTATGATTTTCTTTGTGTATTTCTTGATGATGCCCGGAGAAATGGGTTCGTGACAAAACCTATGAAAGAACTCCTCTTCACTGTCAGAACTGCTCCGGATCTAATTGACCAAATCTTAGCCTATGAACCACAAATTGACCATATCATTTCAAAGATAAATTGGTCCGAGGACGATCGTGGTAAGATGCGTCGGATTAATCTGGATCTTAACCTTTAACTTTTCGTATAGAATTTCAGTTAACCAGGTATTATCTTCTAAACTCTTCTTCTACTGTTTAAGACATTGGGGACAATGTCTCATTTAGGTTTGGGGGAGAGAATTAGTTGATTAGTATCTTGTTTTTAGTTGTGTGTTATTTTTATTTTTAGTCCAAAAGTTTTCAAAAAATACAAAAAAATTGAAAAATTTTCAAAAAATTATAAAAATATTTTGCGTTTTTTTGTTTTTATTTTGACTAAAAAGGTGAAATTGGTAAGAGATAGCTGTGTAAGGAGTTTCCACTCCTGACACGTATTTCAAACCTATTTCGGAACAAGTTAATTTTTGTTTGTTTCATTTTGAATTATTTAATTTGTGAATTCTCCATAATACTGACTAAAATGGATCTTCATATGCTCAGTTGGCAGATATTATCAACATGCATGATAACATACAGACATGAGCTATAATTGAAAAGTTTGTAATATTCAGTGCTCTAGTTTAATTGGAGGAAGCATCTCAAAAAAGTGATGGAGTAAAAAAAAACGTCTGAGATCCGAGTTATTAAGTCTGTAAGGGTGTTTTAACACCTAATGCCCTAAAGCCAACTGGTTTGGGAGTCATTGGCCCAAAGCTCAATACATGGATCAAGGATGTTACAAAAATATATATCTGAAGTCTGAGTAATTAAGTCCGTATGGGTGTCTTAACACCTGTGCCCAAAAGCCAACTGGTTTAGGAGCCACCGACCCAACACTCGCTACATAGACGGAAGATATTGTATATAAATAAAAAAAAAATCAAAGAAAAAATCAGAAAAATCAGAAAATTATTCCATTGCTGCAAAAAGGTGTGAACTCTGATAAAACTTTAGGACAAAAATATTACTCTCTTATCAACAGCACTTGTGACTGTTGTGGGCAAAAATGAGTTGTTTAATATTTTTCTGGTTGTGTATATAGAGAATGGTAAATATAACCGGAGAATTTACTTATTCAGTAATTTAGAAAGAAAGAAAACAACTAGTGACTTGGAGTAGAAGTTTCACCTGATTAGTCACTAACATCTTTATTCTCTTTTCTCTTGTCTTTTTGTTTTTGTGTACATTAGTTTTACTATTTTTTTTACTTTTGTAAAATATTTATGGGTATCATTGCTGTAAACCCTCACGAGACTACAACTCGTCCACTAGGGACACCTAGGGGTTTAAAGGCTTATTGCATACGCTAAATGCAACCGTGATCCCAACGAAAGTGGCTTAGTTAAATTTTATTTTAAAGATGTTTATGTTATTTTATTCTATGTTTTGCTCGAGGACTAGCAAAATATTAGGTTTGAGGGTGTGATGAATGGTAATTATATCACTATTTCCAACTCATTTAACTTAATATTTTGTATAGTTTCATGATTTTTGTGAATATTTTGATGTGTTTTGTGTTATTTTGTAGATAAATAAAGTTTCAGGACTCTCTGGAGGTGATTTGGGGCCAAAATAGTGAAAAACGGACAAAAGGTATTTTCGTAATTTTACGCGTTGCGACGCCTAACATGCGCCGCTCCATGCTAACGTGCGCCGGGTCCACATGTCATAATATGAGAAGTTTGACTTTGCTAAGGTGCGCCGTGCCACGTGTCACCATCACAGCCGATCTGCTAACATGCGCCGTGCCACGTGTCATCATCCTATGATGCCGATAATCACCATCGCCACGTGTCACTCCACTTGTCAGCCACGACATCTATAGTTGACCAAGTCAACGTGCCATGTCACCGCCATGTCATCATCAGCCAATCACAGTGTGCCACGTGTCACAATCCTACGGTTCCGACAATCACTTTCGCCACGTGTTGCCACGTCAACGCCACGTCAGCTCAATTATTGACTCATTTATCCGAATTGCCACGTGGCAGATAAGAATCTGAAACGGACCAATCACGTGTTGACACGTCACGTGTCGCGACACAAGAAGAAACTTGCGTGTCGCGACGCGCGGGGCTTATTGACGCCTATAAATAGAGCTCGAAATTTCAATTTCAGATGTACCTTCCTCTCTGAATTCTCTGATGTAAATAGAGAGATTTCTATCTAGTTTATTTTAATTTCAGTTTTGTAATTAATTTTAATTACATTATGTAATAGTAATATCAATTTACTTTCTTTACTTTTACAGTTTTTACTATTCAACCATGATGAGGTAACTTCCCTCTGCTATGGTGAAAGATAATTCTTTTACTATTGCTATTTAGATTAATCTCCCTTAATTATAATATATTCACTATTTAAAATTTGACTTAATAATGATACCGCTATATTGGTCGGTTGGTAATTCATTTTAAATTGGTTTAAACCTGACTAAGCAATGATACCGCCAGATTGGTCGGTTGGTAATTAAATTTTCTTACCGCCTATGTGGCAGGTTTATTTTGCTTTCGCCTTTATGGATGGTTGGACTTAATTTGACTTAATCAGGCTATCACCTATATGGCTGGTTGGTAATATCCTCACAAGTTAATATATTATATTAAGGGAGATATCTAAATTAGTAGTAGTAAAAGTAGATCCTTTTACCTTAGCATTTTATTTTATTGTAATTTACTTTTCAGCTTTTACTTTACCGCAATTACTTTTCAGCATTTTTACTTTATGTATTTTACTTTTAAGTTTTTACTAGCCCTAGTTATGTGTCGTAACTAAGTTAGTTATCTGAGGTTGTGATGAATTCTAATATCACCGGTTTATAAAGGGTTATTTTATAGTTTGGGTAATTTAAAGGTTTACTTATTAAGTCTTAAGCTTAATGCATCTTGTTAATTGGCCACTAATAAGATTGATATGGTAAATCTAAAATAAACTTCACAAAGGAATTTTAGGTTTCAGCCTTAGACTTAATAGCCCACGATCTTCCTTGAGGATAGATAACCCTTTAATAGATTTCCTTACAGGATAGACATTTACCTGTTGGGCGGGGGTAGCCATAATTGGAACTTAAACTTAATGAATCCATGTAATTTGGTTGACATAGACATATGGTTCAATTGGGTTATACGGGATATTTGCGTCTGACCATCGACAGAGGCTTTCACATAATTTCGTGTTCCAGGTTAGTAAACCGATTTATTACACAAACATGAAATAACCACTTCATCTTTTAAAAGACATTAGAAAGATTCACAACCCTAGATAGTTTCATAATATTGAATTTTCTTAGACCTACTTTCGTGCAATTTTATTTACTTATTTTTAAATTTAAAATCATCACCATTCTCATTCAATCAATCAACCTGTTAGATACTAGTAATCATTTGACCTCATAAAATTAATAGATTAGGTATTAAGTCCTTGTGGATCGATACTTTTTATACTATTTGAACGATACGTGCGCTTGCGTTATACTCGTGTGATTACGCACCGGTCAGCGTCGCGACTCGTATTATTATTATTATTATTTTTCAAAAGGCGGATTCTTCGAACATATCCACTAAGACACGTCTCAAGAGTTGACTCATTACTTTACCATCTCTAATGAATTGAATTTTATCTTCGCGATTTTGTCAAACTTTATTCCGTGATAACCCTATTTTCACTAGCTTGTTTGGCCTTAAGTGCTCCGTCTGTGTCTTTCCTGTAAAAATAACACACAAAATTAAAAAATGCTACAACATATGTACATAAAATAAAAAAATTTAAATTTAAATAAAAAATTTACATGGGTTGCCCACCTGCTAGCGCTAAATTTAACGTCTTCAGCCAGACGTAACTAAAGACCATCCTTCAAAGAGGCTTCAGCATGGTTGTGGATGTCCGCGAAAGGACATTGCCATGTGCGTTGCTCTTGAAGGGTCTCTTCCATCGATGAGGTGGCCAAAATAATTATTTTGAGTCAGTTCCCGCGCCACCTTCTTAAACTTTGTAGCTCCATTGGTTTGTGAAATGAATGACAGTAAATCAGGAGGTCTCGTATGGTGGTTGACCTTGAATGGTTGTTCCATTCTGTCAAGCTTCTGTTCGGTGTCCTCAATGTGTACTCCCCAATGCTATGATGTTATCTCTGGTGTCACGAGTTTTTCAATATGTTCAGACACTTATTCTTCCCTATATTTTGTATCTTGCTCTATCTTTTCTTCACAGATGTATTTTTGCATTTCCTTATTCAGCTCTTCATTTGAAATCTGCGCAATGCATGCTTCAAGCTCTTTATTTGTTAGTATGGATGGTACGAGCAACTCTGCTACTTTTTTCTCCTTACATATGCATTCAGCGACCGGAGAATGATCTAGATCAAGTTGAGATTCTGCTTGTTCGAGCTTCTGAAATGATACCTCTGACTCTTGACTCTGTTCAGCCTCTGTCTCGATTAAGGTGTCATTGTGGCTTTTGAAGGCTTCTTCAGTGTCATCTGAAAATGCTCCGTGAGGTATGTAGCTCTGGTTTTCTATTAATTGTCTCACTTGATCTGTCAGTCTCTGTATAGTTGCCTCTTGACTCTGAAAGATTGTTTCCCTTTTCTTGATCATGTCATCCAACTATTCTCCTCATTTCTCGAGCATGTCCATCAATCTTTCTTCCACGGATGGTTCTGGTTCTTGATGAAGATCGTAGGTTGATGGTGGATAAGATGAAGAATATGATTCAGTGAGGTATGCTGGTGTAGACAATAGGAATCGGCGACGTTGTTCTAGGCTCGCGGCCTAGTTGGGAGTACGAAATAACATGGAGTCGCCACCCGGTGTGAACCGGGACAAAGATTTAAGGCCACACTCACCCCTCGCAAAGGAAAACCTCAAACCGTTGGGTTCAGAATGGTCCCTTACTTATGTCACTTGTGATGATATGATTTTTGCAATAAACTAATCGAATCTATTCAACATTCATGCTCAAAGGTAATCTACGCCTAAGTCTGCATGCATAATAAGAACAATGAGAACCTATATCTAAGTTCGCATACTTCAAAGTAAGTTGTCATAACGGCAAACACGCAATAACATACAATCATCACACAAGCATGCTCAATTATCTAATGCGGAAAATAAATAAGAATCTAAGCATAAATATAAATTTAAATCCCTAATGTAAAGACAACCTTATCATGCATAAAGAAATAACTTTCTATTGACTAAATCATGCTTAAGACAAATAACATGCTAACAACCTAATCATGCTTTAATAACAAATAAATAACCTACGAACTACAACATGCTCAAACACAAGTTTGGATGAGATGAAATACGTGTCTCCTAAGTGGTACGTGGCGTTGTATCCCGAGTACAAATCGCACTACCGACCATTCGGATTCGGCTACGGAATTTACGTCCGGGTTTTCATCCTATATACCACAAAAGGGAACACATATTCCGCTCATCCATCAAATTAAATAAAATAAACGAAAGATAATAAATAAAAGGGTACCCTCAGGTCTAACCTCTTTTGTCGTCTCACGAAAGGGCGTTACACGTCCGTTGGAAGGGTGAATGATCCACAACTCTTTTGGTTCACTAACTCAACGTCTTTCCTCGCTGTTTTGCTGTTCGGGCTGTTGTCTTTACTCCGTTTCGCTGTTGTTTGCTGCTGTCTTTTAGGTCACTGTTTTTGGTGTATTAGGGGCTGTTTTGGACAGTTTTATGGGTCTATTTGGGCGTGATTTACTGGCAGGTTTTGGGATTGTTCTGCGGCAGTTTAAGGGGGGAATATGCGGCAGTTTATGGCTTATTTCAGGGAGGTTTTGCGGCAGTTTAAGGGGGAGTTTTTGGTGCGATTTTGGGCAGTGAAAGGAGGCTTGAACTGGGCAGTAAAGGGGCTGTTTTAAGGCAGTTTTTTTTTAGACATGATTTGCGGAGGTTATAAGGCGTGGATGGCTGTCAGCTTAGACGTGAGATGGAGGCAATTAGCGTGAATGGTTTATGGCAGTGAGTGGGTTGGTTAAGGGCAGTTTGTGGCGTGTTTATTGTTGTCGGTTATGAGAGTCCTCTGTGGCTTTGTGCGTGTCAGTTTTCTAGGGACATGAGGTCTGCATGGTTAGTGGGGTTTGAAGAGGGCATGTAGCGCGGAGAGTCAAGGATTAGGGTGAAGTCAGTTGGCTGAGTATTAGGTTTGTTTGGTCGCTTATTTGGTCGGTCAAAGGGGAGCGTGGTTAACATGCTGTGTGAATAAGGGTGTATGTGGCTTGAGTAGGTTGAGGGCTTCACGTGGAGAGTGAGTTGCTGGCAGTGGGCGTGGCTGTGAAGATGAGGGCCTGATGAGTGGAGGGTTTGCGGCAGTGAGTGAGGGCTGTTTGTGGGTTTTTTTAGTCACGGCAAAGGAGGGCTAATGATGCGTCTAAACTGGCTGAATTGAAGGGTTTGTTCTCGGTTTGTCTGGCTGGTGGCGTGAGCATGCAGTGAAGGCTAGGTGGCTAATGGGAAGGGCGTGAGTGTAGTGGTGTGCAGATTGTGAAGTGGGGGTAGAGAGTAAGGTGCTGTGTGGTCAGTAGGGTTTGCCGAGTTTGTTTAACGTGGCCATACATGGGAGAGAGAATGGTTTATGGCTGTGATGTGTAACGTGAAGCAATGAGGGGATTTGCGAGAGATGGGCGTGAAACAAGGGTGCAGATGTGAGGGCTGACGAAGGACAGTGCAAAGGCTGTTAGGATTAGTTTTAGGTTTTATGTGTGGTTGCTTGGAGAAGCCGGGAAGAGTGTTTTGGGTTCTTGTTGTTTGTTAAAGGGGTGCTGCTCGGTGATGATAAGAAAGGAGAAGGTCTTTAGGGTTTAGCTTTGTTTTTCATGGAGAAGAGGGGCTGCTCGGTGAGATGGGTGTTTACGTGAGAGAGAGAGAGCTGGGACGCGAGCAGTTCGTATTGCCGAGAGAGAGATCCAGTGGAGGAGAGATGCCGTTGAAGGGTTATTTGTGAGGAAGAGAGGCGTGAGGGAGAAGAGAATGTTTAGGGTTTGTTGTTGTTTATATAGTGAGAGGGTAGAGTTAGGGTTTCTGCATGGGTTTATTAGGAAACAAATGTGTGTGTGTCTAATTTAATTATTTAAGGTAAGAATTTTATATTTTGGTGGGGAATTTCTGTAATTTAGGAATGGATTTATTTTAATTTTGGAATTTAAATTAATTGGTTTTAATTTAATTTCAATTTAATTGGTTTTAATTTAATTTGTGAATGTATTTTAAATGTTTTAATTATTTAATTTGGGAGATGTGTTTTAAATGTTTTAATTATTTTTTGATGTGATTTAATGGGTTTGGTGTGTTTTAAAATAGAGGTCCAACAAGCGAACCCGAAGCGAAACAAGCGAGTTAACTCCAACGAAAATACTGATTTCCAACTTTACCCTTCCAACGTCAGTTTCGCGCGACTTTCACAACTAAAGAGATAGTGTCTCCATACGAGACTCATCATTGGGCTGATATGCAAAAATGCAATGCCTACAGTCGCCCCCACTTTGATGGGACTTTTGCAATGTGTGACAATGACAATCCTATCAAAGTACGTGCAATGTATTTTTACTTACCTGGCTCGCCAGCTGCCACCTGACTTGCCTGCTACTTCGAACTGAGTTGATGTCGCAGCGGACCTCGATCTTGGGACGCATCCCAATAAATGCAACTGACAACAGGGGCCTCGACCATAGGACGCATCCCAATACCACTGACAATATGTGGGCCTCGACCCTGGGACGCATCCCGAAAATGATGATGAAGTGGACCTCGATCCTGGGACGCATCCCGAAAATGATGATGCAGTGGACCTCGATCCTGGGATGCATCCCAATAGCTGCAACCGACAACGGGGGCACCTCGACCCTGGGCACCTCGACCCAGCACCGCTGACAAAGTGGGCCTCGCCCTCGAACTGATGATGTAGTGGGCACCTCGACCCGGAACTACAACCGACAACGGGGGCACCTCGACCCTGGGCACCTCGACCCAACACCGCTGACAATAGGGACCTCGCCCTCGAACTGATGATGTAGTGGGCACTTCAACCTGGAACTACAACCGACAACGGGGGCACCTCGACCCTGGGCACCTCGACCCAACACCGCTAACAATAGGGACCTCACCCTCGAACTGATGATGTAGTGGGTCCTTGACCCTGAACTGGTACTGATGTGAGCCTCGCCCCCAGACTGACACTGATGTGGGCCTCGCCCCAAACTGATATGGGCCTCCCCCTAAACTGATACTAGTGTGGGCCTCGCCCTGGGACTCATCCCCAAGCTGATACTGATGTAGGCCTTGCCTCAGATGATACTTATTTGGGCCTCGCCCCCAGACTGATACTGATGTGGGCCTCGCCCCCAGACTGACACTAATGCGGGCCTCACCCCAAACTGATACTAATGCGGGCCTCGCCCCCAGATTGATGCTGATATGAGCCTCGCCCCCAGACTGAAACTGATGTGGGCCTCGCCCCAAACTGATGTGGGCCTCACCCCCAGACTGATATTGGCCTTGCCCCAAACTGATACTGATGTGGGCCTCGCCCCAAACTGATATGGGTCTCACCCCAAACTGATACTGATATGGGTCTCGCCCCCAGATTGATACTGATGTGGGCCTCGGCCCTGGACTCATCCCCAAAACTGATGCTGATGCTGATGTAATGGTTCATTCCCGAACTGTACTGTACGAGATGGTCCATTCCTGAACCGTTACTATGAGGTGGTCCATTCCCGAACTGTTACTGTGAGGTTGTCCATTCCCGAACCGTGCTGTGAGGTGATCCATTCCCGAACCGTGCTCCATTCTCGGAGTGTCATTCCCGGCTTTTGTTCATTCACGAACTGTGCTCCATTCTCGGAGTGCCATTCTCGACTTGTTCATTTTCGAACTCTGCTCCATTTCTCGGATTACCATTCCCGGCTTGTTCATTCTCGAACTCTGATCCATTCTCGGATTACCATTCCCGGCTTGTTCATTCTCGAACTCTGATCCATTCTCGGATTACCATTATCGGCTTGTCCATTCTTGAACTCTGATCCATTCTCGGATTACCATTCTCGGCTTGTTCATTCTTGAACTCTGATCCATTCTCGGATTACCATTCCTGGCTTGTTCATTCTCGAACTCTGATCCATTCTCGGATTATCATACCTAGCAGAACTGATCTGATATCTCCATACCCGGAGTGCCGTATCTGGCAGAGCTGATTTGATATCTCCATACCAGAAGTGCCGTACCTGGCAGAACTGATCTGATATCTCTATATCCAGAGTGCCGTACCTGGCATAACTGATACTGAACCAATGTGGGCCTCGCCCCCATAATGCCATACCCAGCAGAACTAATACTGAACCAATGTGGGCCTCGCCCCCATAATGCCATACCCGGAAAGCCTGCTATTGATGCTGATGATAATGTGAGCCTCGCCCCCAGAGTGCCATACCTGGCTAAACTGATGCTGATAATAATGTGGGCCTCGCCCCCAGAGTTCCATACCCGGCAAAACTGATGCTGATAATAATGTGGGCCTCGCCCCAGAGTGCCATACCCGGCAAAACTGATGCTGATAATAATGTGGGCCTTGCCCCCAGAATGATGTGGGCCTCGCCCCAAACTGATACTGATATGGGCCTCGCCCCTGGGACTCATCCCCAAGACTGAAACTGATATGGGCCTTAACCCTGGGACTCATCCCCAAAACTGATTCATTTCTGAAACTGACTGTACTGTTGCTGCTTCTGATTGGCTTGTCTTTGCCGCTTTTCTTTTTCTTCTTCAAAACCTGTGAATACAAAACAAAACAAACACAAAAAAAGAATGCAAAATATATTACGTGTATGCATGCATGCATGAATGAATTTCCTATTCTGTTGGGTTAGGTCTTTTGTCGGTACTCTAAGCGATTGCTCAGTCTTCTCTCTGGTTTCATGACTCAATATCTTGTTATCTCCCTGATTCCCGATGTGGGAGACTGGTCGCCCCCAGTCTTGGTTTACCTTTCTGCTCTCCGTTGTTTGTACTTGGTCAAGATGAACCACATGGCGGGGCCTTCCATATCATACTATATCACATGCTACGAAATAGTCCCAATAGTTACACATATTATTGCCCTCAAAGAATGCTCAGTATTGAAACCAGAGAACCTTCAAAACATTCAACGCAACTCAAATCCAAGTCTTTGAATAAATGATCTATGCCAGACTCAAAGTGTGTGTGTGCAAAGGTTCATTTGCGGATTCATCCCTAGGTAAGCTAACTCAATGATTTCGTTTCAAAAATCGGGATCGATGGGTCAAACCAACCTAGATGTCTCAATTATGTTCTGCAATTGCTTTTCTGTACTCAATGTGGTATGGTTTTTTTTTTGTCTCTCATTTTTCTTTTCGTTTTGAACTTTTTTTTTTCATTATTTTTTTTCAACACACCTACCCTTTAAGGTATCATTTCTCCTCATGGTGGTCCTAATACTCGCCCATGGGTAGCTTCACGCTTATCGGTTATAGGCGGTTTATTTTTTTCAGAGACTTTTCTTTTATTTTCAACCATACCACACATCATAACACAAGCAAGTCATGATATACATCTAATCAAACGGTCATTCACCGACCTACAATTTTTTTCAACTAGTCATCTTGCCAACTACTTAGGTTTTCACCGCTAAGAACCTATAGTGAGGTACTTACGAGTCTAGCATAGATCAACAATTCAAAGCATCAGATAAAAGCACATCAAGAGTTTATCATTTCTAAGATTTTATCTTAAAGCAATCAATTTCATCATCGGACTTATGTTTAACTATCAAGGACTAAAAACAAATAATTTTTTCTCTTTTTTTTTCTCTATATTTTTTTTTTCTCTTTTTTTTTCTTTTTTTTTGAAGGCCCCTCCTAATGGACTTTCTATCCTTTCCGTAAGCTTTTCTGTTTCTTGATTCACGTTTACTAAACTCCTCTTGACAAACCTTTTTTTCATTCTCTTACCCAACGAATATCTATGATGGCTTTTAAGACACGGGTTAACATGATGCATGTATGCATGAGATGCATGCGACATATGAGATATAATATGCATGTGGTTATCAAAAGCATAAAGGGGCAACTTCTATAAGATATACAACTATCGTTCTCATGCAGGTTTATGACAATGCCTTTGATTGAACTCCCTCAACCCACTATAGAAACGGTCAACTAATGCACAAATTATACACATCACAAGACATGATTTCGGGGCCGATTCTCTATCCCTAGTGGAGTCGCCAGACTGTACACAACAGGAATCGGCGACGCTGTTCTAGGCTCGCGGTCTAGTTGGGAGTACGAAATAACATGGAGTCGCCACCCGGTGTGAACCGGGACAAAGATTTAAGGCCAAACTCACCCCTCGCAAAGGAAAACCTCAAACCGTTGAGTTCGGAATGGTCCCTTACTTATGTCACTTGTGATGATATGATTTGTGCAATAAACTAACCGAATCTATTCAACATTCATGCTCAAGGGTAATCTACGCCTAAGTCCGCATACATAATAATAACAATGAGAACCTATATCTAAGTTCACATACTTCAAAGTAAGTTGTCATAAAGGCAAACACGCAATAACATACAATCATCACACAAGCATGCTCAATTATCTAATGCGGAAAATAAATAAGAATCTAAGCATAAATATAAATTTAAATCCCTAATGTAAAGACAACCTTATCATGCATAAAGAAATAACTTTCTATTGACTAAATCATGCTTAAGACAAATAACATGCTAACAACCTAATCATGCTTTAATAACAAATAAATAACCTACGAACTACAACATGCTCAAACACAAGTTTGGATGAGACGAAATACGTGTCTCTTAAGTGGTACGTGGCATTGTATCCCGAGTACAAACCGCACTACCGTCCATTCGGATTCGGCTAAGGAATTTACGTCCGGGTTTCCATCCTATATATCACAAAAGGGAACACATATTCCGCTCATCCAACAATCACATCATGCCTCAAACGACTCTCATGCGATAATATTCAAACTAAATAAAATAAACGAAAGATAATAAATAAAAGGGTGCCCTCAGGTCTAACCCCTTTTGTCGTCTCACGAAAGGGTGTTACACGTCCGTTGGAAGGGTGAATGATCCGCAACTCTTTTGGTTCACTAACTCAACGTCTTTCCTCGCTGTTTTGCAGTTCGGGCTGTTGTCTTTACTTTGTTTCGTTGTTGTTTGCTGCTGTCTTTCGGGACACTGTTTTTGGTGTATTAGGGGATGTTTTGGACAGTTTTATGGGTCTATTTGGGTGCGATTTACTGGCAGGTTTTGGGATTGTTCTGCGGCAGTTTAAGGGGGGAATATGCGGCAGTTTATGGCTTATTTCAGGGAGGTTTTGTGGCAGTTTAAGGGAGAGATTTTGGTGCGATTTTGGGCAGTGAAAGGAGGCTTGAACTGGGCAGTAAAGGGGCTGTTTTAAGGCAGTTTTTTTGACAGGATTTGCGGAGGTTATAAGGCGTGGATGGCTGTCAGCTTAGACGTGAGATGGAGGCAATTAGCGTGAAGGGTTTATGGCAGTGAGTGGGTTGGTTAAGGGCAGTTTGTGGCGTGTTTATTGTTGTCGGTTATGAGAGTCCTTTGTGGCTTTGTGCGTGTCAGTTTTGTAGGGACATGAGGTCTACATGGTTAGTGGGGTTTGAATAGGGCATGTGGCGCGGAGAGTCAAGGATTAGGGTGAAGTCAGTTGGCTGAGTATTAGGTTTGTTTGGTCGCTTATTTGGTCGGTCAAAGGGGAGCATGGTTAACATGTTGTGTGAATAAGGGTGTAGGTGGCTTGAGTCGGTTGAGGGCTTCACGTGGAGAGTGAGTTGCTGGCAGTGGGCGTGGCTGTGAGATGAGGGGCTGATGAGTGGAGGGTTTGGCGGCAGTGAGTGAGGGCTGTTTGTGGGTTTTTTTAGTCACGGCAAATGAGGGCTAATGGTGCATCTAAACTGGCTGAAAAAAGGGTTTGTTCTCGGTTTGTCTCGCTGTGGCGTGAGCAGGCAGTGAAGGCTAGGTGGCTAATGGGAAGGGCGTGAGTGTAGTGGTGTGCAGATTGTGAAGGGGGGGGTAGAGAGTAAGGTGTTGTGTGGTCAGTAGGGTTTGCCGAGTTTGTTTAACGTGGCCATACATGGAGAGAGAAGGGTTTATGGCTGTGATGGTGTAACGTGAAGCAATGAGGGGATTTGCGAGAGATGGGCGTGAAGCAAGGGTGCATATGTGAGGGCTGACGAAGGACAGTGCAGGGGCTGTTAGGATTAGTTTTAGGTTTTATGTGTGGTTGCTTGGAGAAGCCGGAAGAGTGTTTTGGGTTCTTGTTATTTGTTAAAGGGGGGCTGCTCGGTGATGATAAGAAAGGAGAAGGTCTTTAGGGTTTAGCTTTGTTTTTCATGGAGAAGAGGGGCTGCTCGGTGAGAGGGGTGTTTACGTGAGAGAGAGAGATCTGGGACGCGAGCAGTTCGTATTGCCGAGAGAGAGAGATCCAGTGGAGGAGAGATGCCGTTGAAGGGTTTTGTGAGGAAGAGAGGCGTGAGGGAGAAGAGAATGTTTAGGGTTTGTTGTTGTTTATATAGTGAGAGGGTAGGGTTAGGGTTTCTGCATGGTTTTATTGGGAAACAAATGTGTGTGTCTAATTTAATTATTTAAGGTAGAATTTATATTTTGGTGGGGAATTTCTGTAATTTAGGAATGGATTATTTTAATTTTGGAATTTAAATTATTGGTTTTAATTTAATTTTAATTTAATTTCAATTTAATTGGTTTTAATTTAATTTGTGAATGTATTTTAAATGTTTTAATTTTTAATTTGGGAGATGTGTTTTAAATGTTTTAATTATTTTGGATTTGATTTAATGGGTTTGGTGTGTTTTAAAATAGAGGTCCAACAAGCGAACCCGAAGCGAAACAAGCGAGTTAACTCCAACGAAAATATTGATTTCCAACTTTACCCTTCCAACGTTAGTTTCGCGCGACTTTCACAACTAAAGAGATAATGTCTCCATACGAGACTCATCATTGGGCTGATATGCAAAAATGCAATGCCTACAGCTGGTTCTTCATTGGCGTACCATGAAGGATTCTGATAATTCTGGCACCCTGAATTGTAGTGGTACATGCATTGATCGCTCGGGTGGTTACCATCACATATCTCACATCTAATCATTGCGTTCTGAAATGGTTGATCAAATATTATTTTGATTGGCTTTGACATTCATGGATAGTTGTTGGGCTAGACAACAGGCCTCAGAAAATCGGACTATGTCTCCCTGATATAGAGTGTATCTTCACCTCTTAAAACTCATAATGCTTCCATCACCCAATAGTGATCCATTTTCAACAACCACCTAAAAATAAAAGAAAGAAATAAAAATTACCAATAAAAATAAAGAAAATTATATAGAAGTAAAACCGATAGCCTCAAAATTAATAGCGCAAGAAAAATTAAGTCCCCGACAACGGCGCCAAAAACTTGATCGGTGAATTACGCACTATAAGCAAGCGCACGTATCGCTCAAGTAGTATAAAAATATTGATCCCACGAGGACTTAATTTCTATGATATTGTTAATTATTGATGTTAAATATTTACGAGTATCTAATTGAGATAAGAAGAGATTATTCACTGGTTGAAGTATGATTTGATTAAACTAACTAAATAAATAAATATAAAAATAAATATAAAGGAAAATAATAATAAAGAAAACATATAGGGTTGTGAATCCCCCCAATATTACTCTAATGATCAATTGATTCTCCTATACATGTGTAATAAATCAGTTGTTAACCTGGAACACGAAGATATGCAAAAGCTTCTGTCGATGGTCAGATACAAACACCCAAAGTAACCCAATTAACTATATGTCTATGTTAATTAAGAAATTCTGAATTTATTAAGTTCAAGTTCCAGTTGTGGCTACCCACGCCCGACATGTATATGTCTATCCTGGAAGGAAATCTCTAAGGTGAGATCGTGTGCTATTGAATCTAAGGCTGAAACCTAAAATCCATTTTCCAAGTTCATTTTAAGTTTATTACATCAATCTTATTGGTGATTAGGCAACAAGAAGCATTAAAGTCAAAATTCAATAAACAAGCCAATGTATCACACATTATATAAAGAAAATCAATTATGAAACTAGTGAATATTATGCTTCATCACTTCCCTAGATTAAAAATAAAAATGTTGGGATTAAGGGATCCACCTTTAATAATTCAAATGTAGAAATCTTACTTTATTATAATATAGAAATTGTCAGTGTTACCCGATTAATTAAATCAAACCAGCCATAAAGGCGGTGTTATTATTGTCCATAAACAAGCCATACACGCGGTAATCATCTGTCACCTAAAGACATACCATATAGGCCGTGTCATATTATGTCAAATAAATAAAACCACCATTAAGGTGGTATCAATATTAATCCATATTATTAAATTATAATTTCCATATTATAAATTAAATTCGATTAATCTACCTTATTATATTAAAGGTTTCACCCTTCCCTCGGCAGAAATTAACTACTAAACATAAAGGAAAGATAAAACAAACAAACTATCATTACTATTAAAAATAAAAATACATAATTATATATACAAACAAGATCCAATCCTCAATTCCTTATTAAGAAAGCTAAGGAAAGTATGAAATTTACAAATGAAATCAACTGCTATTTATAGGCACAAAATGGTCTGCGTGTCGCGATGCGTGAAGGCTTGCGCGCCGCGACACGGACAACTGGCAACGCGTGTCATGCAGATTCGTTAAGTGTCGCGACGTGTAATGTCCTTGGAGTCACGACGCGCTACACAGTGGATACCGCGTGTCAGTAGGGCTGCTTTCGGCGCATAATTGAGGCGCGTCGCGACACATGCGGTAAATTTTCATTTTTACCTTTTTTGTCCATTTTTCATCGTTTTAGCCCTCGAGTTGATTCCATTGAGTCCCGAAACTTTATTTATCTGCAAAACAAATAAAAATACATTAAAACGTTCATAAAACCCGAGATCATATACAAAATATTAGGTAAAATGAGTGGTAAATATTGATATATTTTCCGCTCATCAGTACGCAATTCGGACACCTCTGAATTTATGAAGAACACGAATGATATTTTCGAACTATAAAAGTCGAGGTCATCACATATGTTTAACAATCTCTCCGTCGTAGGCTATCCGAGTTGTGCTTAGGAAACATAGATTACACCGTCAAGTTTCTGAGGCGCACATCTAATGTCGACATGTCCACGATTCTTTACAACTAATCAGAACACCATTTCTGATATGTGATCTACCATAGGTGATCGGCTTTGGCCAAAATCTTAAGAATCGTGACTTATTTACATAGATATCTAAACCCCTTATGGTACACATACGGGCCGACATATCCTATCTTGATACGCACTTGATTAACAAATATATCAGTCCACACCCAACGAACATCTAGCGGTCAGACCATGAAATGTTTCTGACATATATGATATCAAAGTATTGAGGATCATACAAAAAATCAATTATATCATATAGTCAAATGATCACATATTTTACTTGACCCGAGGAGATTCCTATTGACAGTGGTGTGTACTTCCAACTATTAGGAATCACATGTGAGTCATTCAGTATTCGCTCTAACAAATACCCACATGTCTATACGAGCGTCTCTTACTAATGGTACATCAGGTTAAACCATTGGAACTCCAATTGCAATATACGACATGTGCCAGTCTTTTAGGTTATAGAAATTCGATCGTATTTCAAAACCAACGACTATGAATATTTTACTTTAAGAATAGTTTATAGTGTAATATTATCCCAATGTCAGACCACCCAATGTCCAGTATTACTACATGACTATTCTAAGGTCGATGTCATTCTTAGCATATTTATATATATCAATCTAATATGCGAAATGACATTACCAAAAAATAAGGTTGAAATGAAAATATAATCATTTTATTAATAAATAATAAAATATAATGTAAAATATATTATTGGAATTGATGTTCCAAGCACCAACTCAGATATCTACATATCCATCAATGTTGTAGGCGAGCAAAAATATGAGCATCATTTTTTTCTAAAATTTGAAGTCTGTTACGTCATAAAATAACGGTCTATCGGTGGATGCACATTCGGTAGATTTTATTGTGCAGCTTGTAGAGGCCATGATCTAATCTCTGTACCCAATGAGGGATGAAGGTGAATTGAGTAATGGCCAAATATTACGGAATTAAAAATTATTTTCGATTTTACGCTACTAAACTAGTAGCTTTACCAGTTAGGCTTAAAAGTAATTTCTCAAATTAATAAATTCAATTAAGTGCAAGTTTCTAAAAAATATGCATATATAAAGTAAAACTTGCAATAATTAAAAAAGTAAGAGTAAGAGAAATTTGACACTGTGATTTATAGTAGTTCGACCAACAAGTCGTGCTTGAAGCTTTCCACTATATAAAAGTGAATTCACACTTTACACCGAGAGTTTTCCGTGGTTCACTCACAAACCAAGAGTTCTGTCCTTAGGTTCACCTCAAACCTTTACACAAAGAGTTTTGTCCATAGGTTCACTCTTAAACTTTTACAATGAGAGTTTTGTTCCTAGGCTCACTCTAAACCTTTTACAACAAAATCACTATTTTGAGTATTCTCACTCAACAATAGATTCTTACAACCACGAGTGTTTGATGGAATTTTTACAACACAATTTAGATACTCATAAAATATTACAAAGAAGATTAAAATGTGAGTTTCTCAACCCAATATATCAAAGCTTACTAATATAAACTATGAAGATGAAGTATGCATTTTTTTAAATATAGAGAGTGTAAGATATATAAGATTTTGAAAACTATCTTTGCTATTTGGGAATTCACAAAAGATTACAAAAATTTGAATGTGAGTGTATTACCCAAATGAAAAATAAGCCCATTAATTGAATATGAAGATGTAAAATAATAAGCTTTATTAATTTGATTTTGAAGAGAAATGATTTAAAGATGTTTATAAACTCTCAAGAATATTTTGACATGATTAGATGATGAATGTATGTGCAAGAGATCTATTAGAAGTGAGAAAATAATCAATTTATAGATTTTACACAAAACTAGCAGTTTATAGCTTTTTTTCTATTCTGTGACCGGTATGCCGGTCAACGGGACCGGTATATGGTCTGACAGCTCAAACGTCTCCAAAAAATAATTATTGGGACCTCTGAGATCGGTATGGCGGTTCCATGGACCGATATGCCAGTTTTAGAGACCGATATGCCCGTCTCATCAACTTTCTGATGACCAGTCAAGCCTGGCAGCACTTTGACTCATCTTTTAGCTCATTTTGGCCTCTTTATCAATATGTTGGCTCTTTGACTCATCGAACTTGATTTGTTAATACTGAGACGTTTGGACATCGTTGAAATCAAGCCGCTAACATTGATCTTTTTTACCAAAGTCTTCATGTCTTTTAACTTCTTATCTTTGAATATTTTTACTTCATTGACATCATCAAAATCATGATACTAACCATTATCATTCCACAAATATCCAATGGTTGGGATGGAACGCACTGACTTCGACTCTAATTCTTTTTCTGAAAAAAAATACTATAGTTTTTAGTCAATGATCAACATTTTCCATTTGAATTAACTGATGAAAATTTGATTCCATTATCTATATTTTTTATTACAATCATACATAAATAGGACAAATATATAATTTTTATTAAGTAAATAAATGTAAAACTTACATTGTTATTGGGTGTCAACTGAAATAAATTGTTGACGATGCTCATTGTTTATATTCTACAAAATCACAATTATACTTGAAAATTCACGATTAGCCTAAGGTTCTGACCCTATGTGGAATTACAAATAATAAACATGACAAGTCCTTATTACTGTAATTATGTAATCTCAACAAGCAACCACAATATCCAACAATAATAATATCCACAATATCAAGTCAGAGCAAAATATAAATTACAGAAAATTAAATCAATCACACAAAATCAACACAATAATTTTGGTGACGAAGTGGAAAACTCTTGCGAGTAAAAAATCACTCCGGGTATATCGGCTACCAGCCCAATCCACTATATAGATAAAAACTTACACCGATGGTCAAGACCTATGGTGGCAACTCCACAGACTCAAGTACCTCAATACTGCAAGAACTCAAGGCAACTTTTCAAGCCCGTGACCCACGGTTTTGTTCAGAACCTCTGAAGTCTCTGAGTAGATTGTATCACCTCTGACGCTGGAACTCCGACTACCAAACTTCCTCTTAAAGAACTCTAAAGGGTTAGGAATTTTGGGTTAAGTTGTGTTGAAGGTTTATCAAAGATTGAATCTCACCATTAATGAAGGAGACAAGGAGATGAAGAAGTCTTCAATGGTGGAATCAAGAAATGTTGAAATCTTTGAGAGATTTAGGCTCAAGGAAAATGTGTTTCAACTAATGGGGATGGCGGCTACATGTTGTATTTATAGGTAGGGTGAAAAGCTAGGATTTTTCAAAGTGAAAAGGCATAAAATTACGTTCAGATACGACTGGCGTTCGAACATTTACTTGAACGTTGCATGAACGCACCCCTACTGGAAAGACTCGTTCGAA
Source organism: Zanthoxylum bungeanum (assembly GCA_019454045.1). Classification (NCBI taxonomy): domain Eukaryota; kingdom Viridiplantae; phylum Streptophyta; class Magnoliopsida; order Sapindales; family Rutaceae; genus Zanthoxylum; species Zanthoxylum bungeanum. Next base: position 2,527 of record SKCR01004674.1, on the reverse strand, counting down.
CGCCCCTCAAACGCGCAACGAATGGATGCTCTCTGGAATGATCCCGTTCGAACCCAACAAGAACGTGCCTCGAACGTTTGCTCTCTGGAATGATCCCGTTCGAACCCAATGGAGAACATGACACTAATGCCACACGTTCGAACCAAATAACGAACGCAGCACTAACGCCAATCGTTCGAACACTGCAACGAACGCACCACGAACGTATGTCTGATGCACAGCAGCCAAAAACCAGTCCAATTGCACAAAGATCTTCATGATAGATTACAACTCAATTGTACTCGTTTTGTCACGGGCATTGCCAATAAAAATGGAACTAACAATCTCCCCATTTGACATTCTGTGACAAAACATTGCCTAATACAAAGACTATGGTAATAGACCCAAAAAGAAAATAGTCAACTGTCAACCATCAAAATAGTGACTTATTACAATTGGACTCGATCTAATACCTAACCAAGTAGTCTTGAAATTAATGTCACCACAGCAACAAACCTGCTTACCTGAAACATCCACAATCAACAATATACCGTGAAAAGCATTGGGATTATCAAGTAAAAAAAAAACAGGTATAAAACTCATGCATGTAAAAGTAGATATCCCTCTCCCCCTTAATTTGAACTCCCTCTAAAACGGAGATATCTAAAGGATAATCTACGACTCCCTTCCATATATTAAGGCTCTCCCCTTAATATATTACTCTCCCTATTTTTGTCACGAAATGACAAAGGGCGAAGGAAACAGGAAAAACAACAGGAGACAAACACATGCAAGAGCATAAACAAACAGAACTTACTCCCCCTTAATAACAGGCAAACTCAGTTAGTAAATAAATAATTAAATGGGAAGTAAACACTCAATGATATGCAAAATAAATGATATGCAGTGATATGAAGCATATACAAGCACACAATGAGATAAACAAAAAATCCTGTCAAAACTGACTGAAACAACATTTCAAGTAGACACAATGATACCCAGTCAGTATTCAGCTGTTTATGACATGAAACAATATGCATAATTATAAAATTGGCTAAATACAAAACTTATGCATATGACATAAACACCAAAACATATCAAGCACTTGCGTGAAAATAAAGTGCACAACAAATCAAAGCTTAAGACCTTATTTTATGAGCTGGACATAGCCAAAGAAATCCATCTCTAAAAAAACCAAGTCCAAAAAATAGGTGTTCAAACCCAACACCATTAGGACCTGAAAATAAGCAATATTGGTTGCATGCTATATTGTTTGCCCCATAAATATCATGAGCTCATATTTAACAACTCTTTCAAGTGAAGGGTTTTTGCCCTTATCTTTTGAATTTGGCCACATTGGCTCTTTTGCACTTGAGTCTCATTTTTTTAAAATATATTTCTTTTTACTTTTGTAAAATGGGATAGCAAGGTCATCTAGTCAAATGTCACACTATTCAGTAAACAAAGTATGGTAGAAATTAGATTACCAGTCCAAAAACTCATACATGCGACCAAGCCTTGATATAATAAAATCGTGTATGTGAGGTGCAAGCACAAGATATACGAAGAGTTTTTATCATATAAACACATGCATATAGAGCATCAAGTAAAATAAAAGCATATTATACATGCATAACCATATATCCTACATACCAGGATCATATGCACATGTTATTCATGCTCTAACAAGGCATAAAAAAATATTTTTGGTCTTTTTCAAATTATATATATATATATATTTTATTTTTCAGTTTTATCACACGAAAACTAAAGACACAAAACAGCTTGACAATATCCAATGGTACGTGGAGTTGTATCCCGAGTGAAGATCAAACTACCGTCTATTCGGAATCGGCTATGAAATTTATGTCGGATTTCCATCATATATAGTATGGAATATATAACAAAAATAAAACACACACACTCATATGCAGTGAAAAGAAAATAAACATACAAAAACATAAAACACACACACACACACACACACACATATGCAATGGGAAAACAAATGCAACTTCTAAGAAGAGTTACACAGAAGTGCACTCTCATCATGTCTGCCAGAATCAAGGCATTCAGAAGTATATGGTAAGTCATCTTGCTTCCTCACCCAAATCTTTCTAGGAATCTCTTTCACATGAGTATTCCCAGTCAGCAAAGCAAGTTTCTCACTAAGAAATTGTGTCTGTTTTATTAGTGCAGAAACTCGAGAAACTAGATTTGAAGAATCAAATCTATGAGACATACTCTTATGCCTCTTTTTTTTCTTGTGCAACATGAAGCACTTAGGCCTAATGTGTCATGCCTTACCACAGTGATGGCACACAGACACAAACCTCGGATGAGAGCGAGGTTTACCCATAGCACATCTGGATCGAGGTTGGGTCACAAGACGAGGAATAAATGGAGAAATCACATGATTACAATCAACGGGCTCCTTGCCTAGGTCATGTTTATGAGGGTTAGGCACTGCTCTAGATGTTGACGCCTTATCACAGTTAGGCTCAAAATTAATACCTAACATACGGTCCACTTTCTTATTCCCACTAGA
>SKCR01004673.1:0-25592 GCA_019454045.1 Zanthoxylum bungeanum | reverse complement strand
GCAATTACATGACTATCTACCAGCCTACCTGAAACACCTAAAGGATGAGCTAGACAACCCGGAGACCACCATTGAGAGTCTGGAGGAGGCGATTTGGATGAAGTAGAGCCGGAGAAAAAAAGTGTTGGTAGAAGCCTTATTACTAACCGAGGAGAAGAATGAGATATTGGAGATGCTCATGAAGAATAAAGATATATTCACATGGACGCATAAAAACATGACATGGGTGGATCCAGCCGAGACAGCTCATTGTCTTAATATTAATCCAAAATTCTCGCCAGTCAAGTAAAAGCAGAGGCAATTCGCCCATGAGAAGAATATAATCATCACCGAATAGATGGATCGACTCCTAGAAATATGAGCCATAGAACCTTGCCAATACCGTGAATGGGTATCTAATGTGGTTGTGGTGGCAAAAAAAAAAGGAAATGGAGAGTCTGCATCTACTTCACCAACTTTAACAAGGCTTGCTTCGAAGAATAGCTACCCTCTGCTAAAGATAGACCAGCGGTAAACGCAATCGCGAGATATGAGAGAATAAGCTTCTTAGATGCGTAATCGGGGTACAACCAGATCCAGATGAATGAGAAAGATATGATACACACTGCTTTCTGTTGGGGTTGGTGCTCAGAGCGCCGATTCCCGGTTGTATTTCTTTTGAATACTTATGTAAAACATTATTATTATGAATAATATATGCAGTTTCTATAATATAATCTATCTTATTATATGGTAAAGACGTAATGACCTTAGAATGATTAGTCATGGTATTATTGCAAAAGCGTCGCAACTGACATTGAGTAGTATCATGACGTTGTCATTCTCAGACAGTTCCTAGTCAAGGTTTACACTACTTGGTCAGTAAAGTAAACCTGTTGAGACCGGTACATGTCGTATACTGGAATATATGATTCCAATGGTTTCTCAATGAACCATTAGTCTTGGAGACTAGTATAGACGTGTAGGTGTTTATAGCGGATAAACACTGAACGACTCACCGAAGATTCTTAATAGATGGTACACCAGCGTCAATAAGAATCTTCTCGGGTTGAGTAGCACTTGTGATTCTTAGACTTGAGATGCCATTATGGGCACATGAGACATCTTCTACACTTAGATGACAGTCACGTCACCGATCTATTTAGATCAGACCTCCGCCTGTTCATTGGGTGTATATAGATCCTCAGGGTGTCCTATGTGTATCAAGATAGGATCCGTCAGTTCTGTGTACCAGAGCATAGGTAGTCCATATGATTAGCAATCAGATAAAACCATGGGCCCGTGGTAAAGTTTAGAAGCTAGTTCTAAACATTCTTTTAGAGATTGCTAATGGAATAATCGACTGGATAATCCCCGTAGAGATTGACGTTTACATCTATATCTCTGGGATTTATCCGGATACCTGTGACGGAGGAATTATACATTTGCCATGACCTCGACCTGTATGGTTCAGCGAGATTATCCGTGATCGTCATAATCTATGGGTGGATAGATTATGGACACGAAATTAGATTTCGTGACGGATATACCTGAATCTAGAGAGTCTCAATAATGAAACATACTCGTAGAGCACTAGAGCAACATTAATAAATAATATTGATTATTTATAAAGTCGTTTAAAGGTTAAACGCAAGATACGTGCTAAAGGGACTAGATAGTCATTTGCCTAATTATTGTGTATTTACATTTAATACTTGATTAATTTAAATACACATTAATTAATAGTCAAAATGAGTTATTTGACTTATATCCTAAATGAATATATGTTTTTAATATTTAATGTAAATATTATACATATATTTAATATATTTGTATTTGATTAATTAATTAATTATTTAATTGTTAAATGATTAAATTAATTAAAATATAAATATCTTACATTAGGATATTTGAAGTAAATGATATTAGTTGCCTTTGTTGACTTAATTAAATATCTAATAAAGTGTTATTTGATATTTATGCAACTTGACTAAATTTAAGTGAAATGAAATTGAAATTATAAAACTTGTATTACCTTTGGGGATTTTCGGCCAAGGCACATTTTGTTACAAGTATATATTATTTTTCATTTCATTTTACACTTCAACCAAATACACTTTACAAACATAAACTCCATTGAAGAAACAAAAGGGAGCTTGAGAAAAGAAAGATAAATTTAGTAAGTTTCTTGAACTTGCTATTAGTAAGGAAATTGTTCCTTAGGTTCTAGGCTTTAATATATGATATTCTTAGGTTATTTCTTTCTTTGTTCCTTGTGGTTTTTGTTGATGGAAGTTTGATTGAAGTGTTGAGCATGTATGGTGAAGTAAGATTGTGACCATTGTAGTTGTAAACCTTCTTTTAAGGTTTTGGAAACCATGTTGCTAATCTAGAGTTGTTGACCCACTCTTAGATGACCTAGATTTGATCTTGAGTTGTTTCATTGTGTTGATACTTTGATTGGATGGAAGAATGATGATTAAAGTAATTGATTTAACCAATTTGGTCTAATTTGTTCATTTTGAAGAATTTGAAAAATTAGGGTTCATGACCAATTCCAAATTTAGGGATTTTTATATATGTTGTGTATTTGGATGTGTATATGATACATATAAAGTTTCATGTTGATTGGATTACATCTTGATGTGTTTTGATGCATGAAATGATAAAGTGCACAATAATGCACCAAGGATGAGCTCTCGGCCAAGAATAAAGAATTTGGGGATTTTGGTGCTTTTGGTGTTTTGATGTTTTGAACATGCTAAGTTCATCTTAGAAATGATTTAGAATCATTTAAAATTGATTTGATCAATTTCAGACTAAAATGGACAAAAATACCAAGTAAGGGTAATTTGGTAAATTAACTTAAATATGATTTATTGAATTTTATTTCATAATTTGATTATTGGAATATTAAATAAATATGTTTATTTGATTAATCCGAGAAAAAGTTTTGAAATCGGAAAATATAATTTTCTACCGCTTCCGCTGCGTTCCCGGATTTAGCCCCTAAAAACCCCTACAAAATGGTATCAGAGCGAGTCTGATTCTAGGCCCCCTAAAATGATTAGCTTTAATTAATCAATGTTTAATCATTTTTTCTTGACTTTATACATGCTTATTATAATCTAATTTGGTTAGATTTAGGATGTATGACACTTAGCGGAAAATCCCTAATTAATAAGGTTTTAATGTAATTATGTATTTGATGCATGTTATGTGGTCCATCTTGTCAATACGGTTTATGAATACTTCTCTGTTACTACATCTGAGACCGTGCCTCTGCTGTGAGGGTGTAGCCGATAGAGATTTATTTATACCGGATGTATATCAGATACTAGGTAAATTCAAGTAAAAGCGGAATTCTGAACGTGCCCTAGCTGTCAGGATTACGTAAGTAACTTGAGTTTATCATTGACGAGTTTAACCTTGGCACGTCTCCTTGTGGGCCTGCCTTCGCAGCGACAACGAGAAACGACCAGGACCGGAAACCCAAGAGTCATTAGAGAATGATTAACAAATGAGTTGTCTACCTGATGAATATACATAGGCGAGACCGTGCCTCTGCTGTGAGCCGAAGTATATTCACGGGATCCACCTTTCACTATTAGTATTTAATTTAATTATTAAATCTTTGTATTCTGTTTGGGGATTCAGTATTGCATGATGATTTAGTGGGAGGGGCATTTTTAGATTAAAAATCCATGATCTAGTTTATGCTTTTGATATTATATGAAACTGCTTATTTTCTGCTAACCGTTTTTCGTGTGATCTATATGATAGATTGGCGATGGCGGCACAATCCACAAATCAGTTTGCGCGTATGCTTGATGCGAAAAACTGAAAGGCGCTGAGAACTTCGCTGACTGGGAATTGGATTTGAGGATTGTCCTCGATTCCGAAAAGCTGGGATATGTTCTTGAGGGTCCGTTGCCCCTTGCTGTGGGTGCGGATGCTTCGGAGGAGGAACACCAAGTTTTTGAAACTTGGAAGGATGATGATTTAAGGGTTAAATCATATATCCTTAGTTCGCTTTCTCCGAAACTCAAGCAACAGTACTATGGTATGCTAGATTCTTATAGTATGATGACGCGATTGAGATAATCGTTTGAGAACCAAGAACAAGTGATCGTTCACAAAGTCACCATGGAACTGTTCCATGCGCGTCTGGATGAGGGGCAAAATGTTAGCCCACATGTTCTTCAGATGATCGATTTGATCGATCAATTGAGGCAACATAATCTCATCTTGAATGACGTTCTCGGTAGGAGTGTCATTCTTGGTTCACTTCCAGCTTCATTTCGCCAGTTCGTGATGTACTTCAACATGAACGGGACTGTCTGTACCTACCAGGAGCTACATAGGATGTTGCTCACGGCAGAAGAGGATCTTAAGAAGGGAGTACCGACTCGTCCACCTAGATCTACTTCTCTCTCTGCTTCTTCCCAAGGATGGTCCAAGGGAAAGAATAAGAAATGGAAGAAGAAGAAGGCTTTCGGTCCTCAACAACAGGCGAAGATTGCTAAGCCCAAGAGGGCTTCTGAAGACAAATGCCACCACTGCGGCAAAGTCGGGCATTGGAAAAGGAACTGTCCTGATTACATCGCCCAACTGAGGAGAGACAGAGCATCTACATCAGGTACTTTTATTTTTCCAATTATTGATTTATCTTTGGCTTGTGAAGCCGTTACATCCAACTGGATTTTAGATTCTGCTTGTCCCATTCACATTTGCAATTCGTTACAAGTGCTGAAGGAAAGTAGGAGGCTGAAGCCCGGGGAGATGCAGTTACGGTTCGGGAGTGGAGACTCTTTCGATGCAGTTGCAGTGGGAGTATGCGAGATCTCATTGCCGAATGGGACACTTTTGTTAAATGAATGTCATTTTGTACCTGGATGTGTAGCTAATATTATATCATATTTCACACAAATCCCCAATTTTTGAGCAAATGCCGTGAGCCTCCCAAAACTTTCAATTAATTGCAATTTGGTCCATTTTGTTCAAAACATGCCAAGATCAAATCCAATCAACACAAAATTTACATGCATCATATACACTCCATAATACATCACATATATGAAAAGCCCCAAATTTGGAGAAGGTTATGAACCCTAATTTTTCAATTTCATCAAATTGTCCAATTTCACCAAATCTTTAAAATCCAATACTTTAATTCATTCAATACTTCACCAAACAAGCCTCACCACTTTGAAATAACTCTAGAACAATTCTAGGTCACCAATGAATGGCTTACTAACTCTAAAATGACAACTTTGATTTTCAAAGAATCAAAAGTAAGCTTTTTAAACCATTTAAAGCTTACTTACATGCATCAATCTTTCATACAAGTTCTCAAACATATAAACACAAACTATAAGAGTAGAGATAACATCAGAGCATCACAAAATGAAGTTAAGCATGTTAGAAACATATTTCATGTTGAAGACATTAAAGAAAGACTTACAAAAACTAGCTTTTTCAAGCCTTTTTCCCTTTAGCCTTCAAGTTTTGCTCTCAACTCTCTTTTGTGTTTATTTTGTGTATTTGAAACTTATAAAACCCTAAAATTGAAACAAACAATATATACCTACACTTTGGCCTTGGCCGAATATGGCATAAAGAAAAATATCATGATATTTTCAATTTGTTTCAATTAAAGTCAACTTGTCAACTTGATAAATTGATCATTACACCTTTAATGAATAATTTAAACAAGTCAACAATTGCAACTAAGTCATTAAATAAAATATCACAACCTTAGATATTTATATTTTTAATTAATTTAATTATTTAATAATTAAATAATTATTTAAATACAAATATATTAAATATATGTATTATATTTACATTAAATATCAAATACATATATATTTATTATATTAGTCAAATATCTCAATTTGACAATTAATTAATGTGTATTTGATAAAATCTAACATTAAATGCAAATACACAAAAATTAGGAAATGACTATTGGGTCCCTTCACATATATTTTGCGTTTAACCTTTAAACGACTTATAAATAATCAGTATTATTTATAAATATTGCACTAGTGCTCTACGAGTATATTTCATTAGTGAGACTCTCTAGATTCAGGCATATCCGTCATGAAATCCAATTTCGTGTACATAATTTACCCACCCGTAAATTATAACGACCACGGATAATCTCGCTTAATCATACAGGTCGAGGTCATGGCATATGTATAATTCCTCTGTCACAGGTATCCGGATATATCCCAGAGATATAGATGTAAACGTCAAATCTCTATAGGGACTATCCCGTCGACGTCTCTATTAGCAATCTCAAAAAGAAGATTTAGAACTGACTTCTAAAATATACCACGGGCCCATGGTTTTTATCTGATTGCTAATCATATATCGACTATATGCTCTGTACACAGAACTGACGAATCCTATCTCGATACACATAGGACACTCTGAGGATCTATCTACACCCAATGAACAGACGGAGGTCTGATCTTAATAGATCGGTGACAAGACTGCCATCTAAGTGTAGAAGATGTCTCATGTGCCCACAGTGGCATCTCAAGTCGAAGAATCACAAATGCTACTGAACCCGAGAAGATTCTTATTGACGTTGGTGTACCATCCATTAAGAATCTTCAGTGAGTCGTTCAGTGTTTATCCGCTATAAACACCTACACGTATATACTAGTCTCTAAGACTTATGGTCATTGAGAAACCATTGAAATCATATATTCCAGTATAGGACATGTTACCGGTCTCAACGGGTTGTTTACTTTACTGACAAAGTAGTGTAACATTTGACCAGGAAACTGTCTGAGAATGACAACGTCATGATACTGATTGATTTGGTGCTTGGAGTGCCAATCCGATTGTACATTTTATTATTTATTAATAAAATAAACTATTTTTCATTTCATACCCTATAATGGTATTGTCATTACGCGTATTAAATTGATGTATCGTTATGCTAAGAATGACATCGACCTTAGAATAGTTTTGACACTAGGTGTAAACTATTCTTAAGTAAATATTCCTAGTCGTTGGTTTTGGAATACGGTCGAATTCCTATAACTAGAAGACTAGCACATGTCGTATATTGGAATTGGAGTTCCAATGGTTTAACGCGATGTACCATGAGTTTTGGAAACTCGTATAGACATGTGGGTATTCGTTGAAGCGAATACTGAATGACTCATTGGTGATTCCTAATAGTTGGAAGTACACACCACCGTCAATAGGAATCTCCTCGAGTCGAGTAGCATATGTAATCCTTTGACTATAGGATATCATTGATTTTGTGTGAGATCCTCCACACTTAGATGCCATGTATGTCAGAAACCTTTCATGGTCTGGCCTCTAGATGTTCGTTGGGTGTGGACCGATGCACTCAGTAATCAAGTGCGAAGCAAGATAGGATCTGTCGGCCCATATGTGTACCATAAGGGGTTTAGGTATCCATGTTAGTAAAGTCACGATTCTTAAATCTTTGGCCAAAGTCGATCACCTAGGGTGGATCGCATCAGTTATGAAGAATCGTGGACATGTCGACATGAGATGTGCGTCTTGGAAACTTGACGGTATATTCTATGTTTCCTAAGCACAACTCGGATAGCCTACGATGAGGGATTGTTAAACATATGTGATGACCTCGACTTGTATAGTTCAGAAAGGTCGTTTCGTTCGTGTTCTTCGCGAATTCGGAGGTGGCCGAATTGCGTACATATTAGCTAGGCTTATATGACGAACGTGTCTGAACTTAGAGAGTCCCAATATGAAGTGTACTCGTTGAGCACTTGGGTAGCCGATTATTTTTGATAAAATATAATATTCGATATTATAATTATCAACTAAGATAATCAAGTGTTATTGGATAACATTGATTATTTACTTTGACCTAATTGGATTAATTAGATTAATTCAATAATTACACAAGGGCTTAATTGTAAAATCATAATTATCTCTACCATTTGAGGATATTATGGTAATTGTAAGTATGTAATAATAGGTGGTTTTGGCTTGATTTAATTGGATTAAATCAAGGTGGCAAACATTTAACTAATCCATTTCCTAATCTTTGCTTGATTTAATTGGATTAAATTAAAGTGGGAGACAATGGAGATTAGTCACACCTAATTATACATATTTGGACAAATTAGATTAAGCCCACTTAAAAGTTGATTACAACTTTTATTAATTAAAAATTGCCTAAGTTTTGCTATAAATAGCAAGCTTTAGGAAGGTTTTAATTACAAGTTCAAATACAAGCATAAGCAAATTCTTGAGAGATTAGCCTAAGTTAGAGAAGTGTTTAGAGAAGCTTGTGAGGTCTCTACAACATTTCATCTAGGAGAAATCAAGATTGGATCTTGAAGTGAAGCTTGGAAGCATTGGAAACAAGATTGGATCTTGGAGTCAAGCTTGCACACCTTGGAGGTTCTCCAACAATTTCAACAAAGGAGAAGTAGATTGGATCTTGCATCAAGCTTACTAGGTAATGTTTGATCTTCTCCAAAGCTATGTTTATTTGTGTATTAGATGCATGATCACATAGCTTAATGTTGAATAAGGCTAATCAATTGTGTTAGGATACTTTAGAAGTATAAACACAACATGCTTGTAATTAGGTCAAAATGTTCATGTTGGACATGAAACAATTAATAGAGTTTGGAACTCTAAATTAAAGCTTAGAGCTATGGCTACCATTCTAGATTCACTTGACCACCTTTAGGTGGACTAGAATTGTTCATGAGACATTTCTAATTGGGATTCTAAAATGGTTTGTGTATTGGATTCAAAATTTACGCAAATGCGTATTTAGAATAAATTTATGTTTTTTAAAAATATTTGATATTTTGAAAAACTAGATTTTTATTCTATAACATGTGTTTATGTTGGTTTTGAAATTAAAAATTAATTTTGGGTGTTTTTGAAGTGTTTAGGGAAGACCGGAATTTATTAGGTATAAACCCTCTTATTGCAGCTCTCTGGAATGAGAGCTGCTACTTAGCAAACAAAAAATAAATAAATAAAGGGGTGCGCGCTACAGTGCGCGCCACTGTACGCGTGTGTTGTAGTGGCGCCCTTCGCGCGCGCTGATTTTGTTTTGCTTCGTTCGGAGCTTCCGGACTCCGATTCAGTCCCGTTTTTTTCCTATACACTCGTAATGGAATATAGATATTTCATCAAATGATTTAAAATTACACCCATACTTGATATCCATGGGTTAGACCCATTTCCGCTGCCCGGGGCACCGATCCGACCCTAGGGGTTCCACAACTGCCCCAACAGAATGGTATCAGTAGCAAAGGCTAAACCACAACACATGTTTTGAATCTATGCCATAGTAATTTTAATTTAATTATGCATAGACATATTGGATATGTATTGCATGTTTTAAATAAAACTTTGACCTAATAAAGTTAATGACTTGATTGTCATAAATCTCCCGTGATTAGGTGATTACTTTTAAGTAATAGTATTAATAATGTTGGAGCATTATTGGATGGTCCGTCTTGTCAATACGGAGATGAATGGGTTCTTACTACTTATATCAATATCGTCATTAGTGTGAGGGTATAAGTGCTCGGAACTTAGGTCGCTCCGGTAAAACATTAGATGTAGCGTGATGAGTTAACGTAGTCCCAATATCGTCATTAGTGTGAGGGTGTACATACGAAGCTCATTAGTGCACATTGACAAGTATACACCTAGAACACGTCTTAATCCAATATCGTCATTAGTGTGAGGATAAGAAACGGTTCAGGACCAAACCAGGAGTCACATGAAGTGATTGACCTTGAAGGTCTACCTAATGAGTTTACAAAGGCCAATATCGTCATTAGTGTGAGGCTGGAGTAAATGTCATGGGATCCACTTCCCGCTATGAAATTTTGATAGTCAAATTTCTATTTTTCCGTTAAGGGAGATTACAGAATTACGTAAAGTAGTGGGAGGCACTGATAGATTTAAAATTCCATAATCAATTAGTGTTATCACTTTTGAAATGAAAATTGTTCTGCTACTACTAAAAATGTTGTCTTGTAGATGGCTGCCGCTAATCCATTGATGAAACTTTTGGATTCCAATAAGCTAAAAGGAGCCGAGAACTATTTCGAATGGGAAATGAACATACGCCTTGTCTTGGAGTATGAAAAGTTGACTTATGTCACTATCAATCCACTCTGTTGATATCGATCCTGACTCCACTCCAGAAGAGCGAGAAACTTTTGATAGATGGAAGGATGATAACCTAAAGGTGAAATCCTACATCTTAGGATCGATGGTTCCAGATTTGCTGAGACAGTACATTGAAGTACCAGATGCTTGGAGCATCATGCGAACACTCAAGGAGTTGTTCGACGTAAATCAAGAGATGGAACTTTATCGAAGGTCTAAGGAATTGTTCCGTGCTGAACTCAAGGAGGGAGGAGCTGTCAGCACTCATGTTTTGAACATGATTGACCAATTCGATATCTTGAACGACAGGGCATTGTGTTTGATGAAAGGCTAGGCCGTAATTTGATTTGTCTTCTTTGTCTGGTTCTTATGCTGGTTTTGTATTGAATTTCCATATGCATTCGATGCAAGCCACATACGAAGAACTTCATAACATGCTACGCACGGCGGAGCAAGATTTGAAGAAAGGCAACCCCACATTGTATCTCCATGGTGGAGCTGGCTCTTCAAAGACTTCTGGGAAGTCAAAGAAAATTAAGATGGGGAAGAAGAAGATATCAAAGAAAAACTCCAAGAAGTGCAAAGGCGCAAAACCGAAAGTAGCTCGTGATCAATGTCTACAATGCAAGAAGTCTGGACACTGAGGAAGAAAGACTGTCCAGAGCTTAAAACAGGACCATCAGGTACGCTTTGTATTTTTCCAATTATTGACATCTCATTAGCCTTAGATGCAAATAGTGGATGGGTGTTAGACACTGGCAGTCCCACTCATATTTGCAATTCCCTGCAGGAAATGAGGGTTAAACGAAGGCTGAATAAAGGGGAGATCCAGCTTAGAGTTGGCAATGGCGAGACATTGGATGTCAAGGCCATAGGAACTGTTGTTCTAGATCTTCCAAATGGATGTAAATTAGATTTGCATGACTGTTATTATGTTCCCTCACTTATCAGACAAATAATATCACTGCCTATATTAGATAAAGAGGGATATAAAATAAACATTAAGGATGAAACTTTATGTTTGTATGATAAAGAAAATTTATTGAAATGTGAATGTTCTTTATCAAACGGTCATTATGTTTTTGAAAACATGTAGAGATGTCTTTAATATAGAGAAAAATACAAGTAGGAAGTCTGAACTAAATAATACTGAATTATGGCATATGAGATTGGGCCATATAGGTGTTAGACGTCTATCCAAATTGGTAAAGGATGGTTTGATTGAAAATCTTACCTTAGATCCTTATCCGATTTGTGAGTCATGCATCCAAAGAAAGATGACAAATGGCCCATTTCAAGGTGTTGGACACCGTGCTGGAGATTTACTGGAGCTAATACACAGTGATGTGTGTGGTCCATTAAATCATGCCGCTCATGATGGCTCCATATACTTTGTGACTTTCACAGATGACAAGTCTAGATATGGATATGTCTATCTGATGAAACATAAGTCGGAAATATTTGACAAGTTCAAAATATTCCGAAACGAAGTAGAAAAACAAACCAGTAGTAATTCATCAAATGCCTCAGATCAGATCGAGGCGGTGAATACATGAGTGAAGAATTCAGAAATTATTTAAGGGAGAATGGAATTCTCGCCCAATATAGCCCACCAGGAACACCTCAACACAATGGAGTGTCTGAGCGTAGAAATCGTACTTTATTGGATATGGTGCGATCCATGATGAGCTATACAGATCTTCCTTATTACCTTTGGGGTTACGCTTTACAAACTGCTGCCTACATACTTAATAGGGTTCCATCGAAAGCTGTTTCTACGACCCCCTATCAGATATGGTTCGGTAGAAATCCAAGTCTTAAGCATTTAAAGATTTGGGGTTGTCCTGCATACGTTAGAATTGCGCAGCGGGATAAACTAGCACCCAGAGGGTATAAATGTAGGTTCGTTGGATATCCTGATAATTCCATGGGATATCAATTCTATGATTTCGAACAACGAAATGTATTTGTTGTTCGCTTTGCAACTTTTCTTGAAAAGCAATTTTTGAGAGAAAGTGGGAATTGTAGAGAGATTAAACTTGATGAGTTTGATCCCAACATTAAGGAACCTGAGATGGAACCAGAGATCCAACTAGGTGAAGGATCTACAACACAGGTTCTACGTAAGTCGAATAGAATATCAAGGCCTCCTGAGAGACTGTTTTTAACATCTGATGTGAGCCTTGATGTTCTCCTCTTGGAGGAAACAGATCCGACTACGTATAAGGAAGCGATATTGGATATCGATTCGGGAAAATGGCAGGAAGCCATGAAATCCGAAATGGATTCAATGCATGCCAATCAAGTCTGGGACTTAGTTGAACTTCCTGAAGGAGTTAAACCTATTGGTTGTAAATGGGTTTACAAAAGGAAGCGAGGGCCCGATGGAAAGGTGGAAACCTTTAAGGCCCGACTGGTAGCGAAAGGTTACACTCAACGTCCTGGGATTGACTATGAGGAAACTTTTTCACCAGTAGCCATGCTAAAATCCATTAGGATTCTTTTAGCTATTGCTGTATATCACGACTATGAGATATGGCAGATGGATGTGAAATCCGCTTTCCTAAATGGAACAACCAGAGGGTTTCGTATCCAGTGAGACTTCAAACTTGGTTTGTAAGCTCCAAAAGTCTATTTATGGACTTAAACAGGCATCCCGAAGCTGGAATCGTCGTTTTGATGAGATAATTAGATTATCTGGATTCATAAAAATGGGAAGAACCATGTGTTTATAAGAAAGTTAGTGGGAGCATGATAGTTTTCCTAGTTGTATGTAGATGACATCCTTATCATAGGAAATGATATAGGGATGATGCAAAGTGTGAAAGCCTACCTTTGCAAGAACTTCTCCATGAAAGATATGGGTGAAGCTCTTATATATACTAGGTATAAGGCTCTACCGAGATAGAGTTAGGAAGCTTATAGGGTTGTCACAATCGACGTACATAGACAAGATGTTAGAAAGGTACAGTTTTACCAACTGCAAGGCAGCAAATGTACCTTTCGATACGGCATACATCTTTCGAAGAAAATGACACCTCAAACTGAGGAAGAGAGAGTTAGGATGTCTAACTTGCCATATGCTTCTTGTATTGGAAGTATAATGTATGTTATGTTATGTACTAGACCTGACATCAGTTTCGGCGTCAGTGTGACCAGCCGATATCAATCTGATCCAGGTAATGATCATTGGACAGCCGTGAAACATATCCTAAAATATCTTAAAGGCACCAAGGATAAGTTTCTGATATATGGAGAAGATGAGCTACAAGTTAAGGGTTATACAGACTCCGACTTCCAGGGAGATCCAGATGATAGAAAATCTACATCAGGATACATATTTACCCTTAACGGTGGTGTGATTAGTTGGCGTTGTTCAAAGCAAGGCTCAACAGCTGATTCCACCACTGAGGCGGAATT
This sequence comes from Zanthoxylum bungeanum, assembly GCA_019454045.1. Taxonomy (NCBI): domain Eukaryota; kingdom Viridiplantae; phylum Streptophyta; class Magnoliopsida; order Sapindales; family Rutaceae; genus Zanthoxylum; species Zanthoxylum bungeanum. The sequence goes on along the minus strand of SKCR01004673.1, from coordinate 12,029 downwards.
TATAGCGGCTTCAGAAGCTGCTAAAGAAGCTGTTTGGATTAGAAATTTTATCACAGAACTTGGCGTTGTGCCTAGTATTGCGGATTCGATCCCATTATACTGTGATAATAACGGAGCCATCGCGCAGGCTAAGGAGCCGAGGGCGCATTCCAAGTCTAAACACGTGGAAAGGAAATATCGCGTAATTAGAGAGATAATTGAACGAAAAGACATAGTGGTCTTAAAGTTCAAGGACAAGACAACATAGCAGACCCGCTTACAAAGGTCTTACCTCCTAAGTTATTCGATAAACATGTGGAGGAGATGGGACTACGGTACCATCCAGATTGGCACTAAGAAAGTGGGAGTTTGATGGAGTTGGTGCTTGGAGTGCCAATCCGAATTGTACATTTTATTATTTATTAATAAAATAACTACATTTTTCATTTCATACCCTATTAATGGTATTGTCATTACGCGTATTAAATTGATGTATCGTTATGCTAAGAATGACATCGACCTTAGAATAGTTTTGACACTAGGTGTAAATTATTCTTAAAGTAAATATTCCTAGTCGTTGGTTTTGGAATACGGTCGAATTCCTATAACCTAGAAGACTAGCACATGTCGTATATTGGAATTGGAGTTCCAATGGTTAAACGCGTGTACCATGAGTTTTGGAAACTCGTATAGACATGTGGGTATTCGTTGGAGCGAATACTGAATGACTCATTGGTGATTCCTAATAGTTGGAAGTACACACCACCGTCAATAGGAATCTCCTCGAGTCGAGTAGCATATGTAATCCTTTGACTATAGGATAATTGATTTTGTGTGAGATCCTCCACACTTAGATGCCATGTATGTCAGAAACCTTTCATGGTCTGGCCTCTAGATGTTCGTTGGGTGTGGACCGATGCACTCAGTAATCAAGTGCGAAGCAAGATAGGATCTGTCGGCCCTATGTGTACCATAAGGGGTTTAGGTATCCATGTTAGTAAAGTCACGATTCTTAAATCTTTGGCCAAAGTCGATCACCTAGGGTGGATCGCATCAGTTATGAAGAATCGTGGACATGTCGACATGAGATGTGCGTCTTGGAAACTTGACGGTATATTCTATGTTTCCTAAGCACAACTCGGATAGCCTACGACGGAGGGATTGTTAAACATATGTGATGACCTCGACTTGTATAGTTCAGAAAGGTCGTTCGTGTTCTTCGCGAATTCGGAGGTGGCCGAATTGCGTACATATTAGCTAGGCTTATATGACGAAGACGTGTCTGAACTTAGAGAGTCCCAATATGAAGTGTACTCGTTGAGCACTTGGGTAGCCGATTATTTTTGATAAAATATAATATTCGATATTATAATTATCAACTAAGATAATCAAGTGTTATTGGATAACATTGATTATTTACTTTGACCTAATTGGATTAATTGGATTAATTCAATAATTACACAAGGGCTTAATTGTAAAATCATAATTATCTCTACCATTTGAGGATATTATGGTAATTGTAAGTATGTAATAATAGGTGGTTTTGGCTTGATTTAATTGGATTAAATCAAGGTGGCAAACATTTAACTAATCCATTTCCTAATCCTTGGCTTGATTTAATTGATTGTATTAATTAAAGTGGGAGACAATGGAGATTAGTCACACCTAATTATACATATTTGGACAAATTAGATTAAGCCCACTTAAAAGTTGATTACAACTTTTATTAATTAAAAATTGCCTAAGTTTTGCTATAAATAGCAAGCTTTAGGAAGGTTTTAATTACAAGTTCAAATACAAGCATAAGCAAATTCTTGAGAGATTAGCCTAAGTTAGAGAAGTGTTTAGAGAAGCTTGTGAGGTCTCTACAACATTTCATCTAGGAGAAATCAAGATTGGATCTTGAAGTGAAGCTTGGAAGCATTGGAAACAAGATTGGATCTTGGAGTCAAGCTTGCACACCTTGGAGGTTCTCCAACAATTTCAACAAAGGAGAAGTAGATTGGATCTTGCATCAAGCTTACTAGGTAATGTTTGATCTTCTCCAAAGCTATGTTTATTTGTGTATTAGATGCATGATCACATAGCTTAATGTTGAATAAGGCTAATCAATTGTGTTAGGATACTTTAGAAGTATAAACACAACATGCTTGTAATTAGGTCAAAATGTTCATGTTGGACATGAAATAATTAATAAGAGTTTGGAACTCTAAATTAAAGCTTAGAGCTATGGCTACCATTCTAGATTCACTTGACCACCTTTAGGTGGACTAGAATTGTTCATGAGACATTTCTAATTGGGATTCTAAAATGGTTTGTGTATTGGATTCAAAATTTACGCAAATGCGTATTTAGAATAAATTTATATTTTTTGAAAAATATTTGATATTTTGAAAAACTAGATTTTTATTCTATAACATGTGTTTATGTTGGTTTTGAAATTAAAAATTAATTTTGGGTGTTTTTGAAATGTTTAGGGAAGACCGGAATTTATTAGGTTATAAACCCTCTTATTGCAGCTCTCTGGAATGAAGCTGCTACTTATTAGAAAACAAAAAAAAAGAAATAAAGGGGTTGCGCGCTACAGTGCACGCGCACTGTACGCGTTGTGGCGCACGCTCGTGGCGCCCTTCGCGCGCGCTGATTTTTTTTTGCTTCGTTCGGGAGCTTCCAGACTCCGATTTAGTCCTGTTTTTTTTCCTATACACTCGTAATGGAATATAGTATTTCATCAAATGATTTAAAATTACACCCATACTTGATATCCAAGGGTTAGACCCATTTCCGCTGCGGGGCACCGATCCGACCCTAGGGGTTCCACAACTGCCCCAACAGTTACAACTCAATGTCAGTTGCGACGCTTTTGCAACAGTATCATGACTAGTCATCCTAAGGTCTATTACGTCTTTAGCATATTAAAAGATATATTATATTACAGAAACTGCTTGTATTATTCAAAATAAAACGTTAATAAGTATTTTCATGGAAATAAAACGGGAATTGGCGCTATGAGCACCAACCCCAACATATTCTGCTACAAAGTGATGTCATTTGGGTGAAAAATACAAGAGCTATTTATCTGAGGCTTATCAACAAGATGTCCTAGGGTATGATCGGGCAAACGGTTGAAGCTTACATATATGATATGGTGATCAAGAGCATTGCAAACTCTGACCATATCTGAGACTCGAAGGTGTGCTTCGCCATATTCATGAGGTACAAAAATGAAGCTTAACCCCCTGAAATGTGCATTTAGGGTGTAAACCGGGCAGCTCCTAGGCCACATTATGAGTAGAAGAGTGATCAAGGCTAGCCCAACTCAACTCAAGACCATTAAAAAATTGAAGAGCCGCAGACAATCCATATCTATGTAAAACGTCTCCAGCTACATACCAGACCATGTCCCCAAAGTACGTAGTTATTTGTCGGGATTTCTACACCAACCTCACTTTTGTAAATCAAATGACACAACTTGTCATGCAGGAGTTCGTAGTAACTCAGGATTCAAATCAATTCATATATGATCATCTAGTAGATCGAAATAAATTTCGTTATTTAACGGATATTATAAGAATTTCATTTCTATCTAGGTCCAATCCTATATGATTACATCATATAAGGTGCCTCAATTCTCATGTCACCACATGGAAGATCCCAGATCAAGGTCGCCATACATTTATAGAATGAACTGCAGGTATAGATAAACCACAAACAAAATGTCTGCTTTGTTTGTTCTCTATGGGCTTTTTTAAATTACTAATTTCATACTTAAATCTTTTAGTGTATGACACTATTACACTAAGCCTGAAAGCACATAAGTAATCAATAACAAACTAGACAATTTACAATATGCGATTTAAATCAAGCAATTGATAAATGAATAATGCATCTTTTATTTTAAACAAATGGTTCCGTTTACACATTACATGTAGCTTTAAGGCATATATCCCAACACCAATTAATGTTTTCCCGTTTTTTTAAGCTGGACAATCATCCGAAATTGAGAAGTTCCGAGATTTTAGGGAGTGGGCCAATTAGTGGGCAACGTGAATAGAATGTAACCGTTGTCAGTTTATTTTCTTTGTAACATAGTATAAATAGTACAAGAATCCCTAGAGCAAGAGATCGACATCTGGATAATCAAGCAATAAGAGCATACTTTTTACCAATTTTTGTATTTAACTTTTGATTTTATTGTTTGTACAGTTTACTGAACAAACAGTTTTAAAACATTACAAACAAACGTTTTAAAGTTTGAAGGTGTGAGAAAATTGAATGATTGTGTCTAATTTAGAGAAAATTGTATTTTAGTAAAAAAAAAATAATAATAAGTTTATAAAAGTATGTATGTAAATAAATTTTTAGAGTGTGAAACTTACCTAATTTCCTGATAAATTACAGATTATAATAATTTTTTTTTTAAAAGGGACAGTCACTTATAATCCTAAACAAATTTAGATTTCTAATCAACTAAAGCCCGGCCTATCAAGTGCTTTGCTTTTCCTTTTTCTTATTCACGCGCTCATCCAAAATTTATCTGCCTTCATTTCTTTCCTATAACACAGTGAAATGTGAAGGAAAGAGAGAAGAGAGATCCGGCATTTTTGGGGACTGTTTTATGGTGATATAAGTTGGGAAATGATAAAAAGCATATATTCAGAGTTATATTTTTTTAAAAAAAAATTTAATAATCTTAAAATATAATGATTTTTATTAAATTTCCCTTTTTGAACAAAATTGCTAACGTTAAATTAAATTAACAAGATACGGGCGAGATAACCGTGTTTCAGTTAATTGGGTTTATTTATATATAATGAGACAGCCACACATTAGAAAAAAAAGGATGAAAACTGGAAATAGCTCTCTGCTCTCCGTTCTCTTTTTCTCCACCATATATTTATAAAAAAAAAAAACAAAAAAAGTGCCGTGGTCATTAAATGATAACACTAAAAAGAGAAAAAGAGACGAAGGAAAAAAAACGAGAAATACATTAATGAACGTTCTTTTATTTTATTTTTTTGAAATTGTTGGAAACTCCACCGCCAAACCATTCTTTCGGGCTTAAGCGGTGCAAGTAAATAAGAAACACACTCCCTGAATTCAAACTCATGACCTCAAGATGAGATCCCGAACCCTACACCACCAAGTCAAGCCCACTGAGGACATTATTGAACGCTCTACCTTGTCACATCCCGTAAGAACAAAAAATAACCAGAGATTGTCTAAGAAAATACACATTCAAAACTAAGAGAGAGACTTGTGTGGGACGAGTGTATGAATAACATGATACGACCGTTCATTAATGATTTGACAAATATACATTAAATTTGAAATTAATCAATAATAATGAAGGAAAAATATATTGATTAACACATGACATATATTTATTGGATGGTCCAATAAGACAAGTCACATATAAGTTTTTTCCCAAAACTAGTTAATAGGGTACAGCAAAGTAGTTTCCAACAATTAAGTTTTGATAACAAACCTGTTAACATAACCCAGATAACAATACCAACGACAGCACAAAATAGCTTTTCCAAGTCTATAAAACTTCCACTTTCAAATAATTGACTTTTACATCATTAACTGCCAAGTGAGAGGGAGAGAAAATGCTACATAGATAGAGAGTAGATAAAATTACCTACCTACTGCTTACGTCTTACGAGGTGGCGAGCTGCTGCTGCTACTGTTGCTGCTGCTTCTTGCCCTCAAAGGCCTGCACATAAACCACCTTCCATGAGTGAAAGCTGAACAAGGAACATAAGAAACTGAACCTACTTAAGCCCCAGCTACCGAGAAAGAAACCATGCTGTCCTACGTAGCCCTAAGCATGAGTAAATTTTCCGTAAAAAACACTGACAGGAAAATTAATTCTTCCACATTCCTGCTGATGCCACATCACAACCCCCAATTCCCGAAACCTTTCCTCTTAAGTGAAACAATATGAGAACACAGAGAAAAACAATTACATGTAAACCGTTTACAGATGTGGACTGTTTTGGCTCTTCTACGGGTATTATAGTTGGAAAATTAATAAACCTCCAATTTTTTTAATGAAGACAGAAGAAGCTTGTGACTTATGGGAGAGAGTTCTGATTCACTTTGGGCTTCGAATTTCAAAAGAATTTCAAGACACATTGTTTTTCTTCATACATTAAATTAGGGAAGGGGTATTGGGATACTTTTGTATGGTTTACTTTTTGGATTAAGGAAGTGTTGGATATAGTTGCATATAATAAATAGTTTTTTAGGTTGCATTTTAGAAATTAGAATATAATAGGTTCCGGTCCATTATTTTTCCACATGGACATTCAATCCACTTTTGTATCTCTATCTTTTCTCTTTCATTCGAGCAACTTCATTTGTTTCTTATCCAAATAAATCTAATTGATTTAAAAATTTAAAACAGCAAATAATCCATAATAATCATTCAAAAAGGAGAACTCCAGGGTTATTTAACAAATTAAATTAATCGAGATTGACATAGGTTTCAACTGCAAGGTATAAACACACACACAGAGAGAGAGAGAGACCTTCTAGGACTGCGACTCCTTGGTATCCTTCGAGGTACCTGCTACAATGTTGATAGATGAAGCCACAGATTAAACACCGAGTAAGGAAGAGGATTATCTTGGGAAGAAACAACATTACCTTGCGCGGACTAGGTGATGACGATGAGGATGATCGCCCACGTCTTGCAGCTGGTCCTCGCCCTCTTTTAGTCAACAACAAAACATATATTGTTAGAAAGGTTGATTGATGATAAAATTGTAATGAGCAATTAATAAATGTGCCAATTTCACAGTGTATTGCAGTACCAGAGATGATATAGTTAAAATGTTTTTAATGTAACCTTGCTATTCAACTTCAGCAGCTATATAAGTTGAAAATCCAGGAGGCCAATGATAATACAAGAAAAAAACATTATGCACGGGTAGAAAGACCACTGGTTTGCTAGAAGTTCAAGTTAAACTGAACTAAACTGACTTATTTTGATTCAATTCGGCTCATTTTGTTGGTGATCTAGCAAGATTCAACTAGACACTTTATTTTAAATATTTGTAGACTGATAAACAAGACACAAATTTAACATTGGAGCATCAAGTTGTCTAGTTTCATGTACAGTAGCATACTAAGTTTCAGTGACTGGTTGTACCAAAACAAACCAAACAATATACATTCTCTGAGAAACTGATTAGCAAAACCAAATTCAGCTGAACCAAGACTAATTGGTGTTTATGAGCAGTTGTAACAGTTTTGGTTTATAGTTTACAAACTTATCTACCTCCACTTGGCTTCAATTATCTCAGAAACTGGCCAAATAGATTATAATTTATCATATAATTATAATTGAATCACATGAAATTATATCTTTTCTTCCCAATAACCTTTGTCTTCTTCCCCTTCAATTAAGTTATTTCTTCCATTAGAGGAGGAGATCAAAACACAAGACCAAAGAATATTCTGAAGTAGTGTCAAAAAGCATATCTCACACGCTCCATGTGGACATTCATTGGAGACCCTTACTTAAATGACCCATAAAAATGCATGTCATAAGCTTTATTGTCATTCAACAGGCACACATCTGATACAAAAGACTATTAACAAAACTAAACCAAACAAAAATCTTTTCCCACTAGATGGGATTAACAAAATAAAGAAAAATAATACGGCAGGGAAACAGAAAAAATAAACCCATATGATAGTATTTAGATAATCAGATCTTACCTCCTTGGTGAAAGAGATCTTGAACGAGAGTGCAAAGGCCTACGAATTGGAGAGCGACTGCGTCTACGGAGCGGAGACCTTCTGGGAGGAGAACGAGCTCGTCTAGGAGGAGGTGAACTGAATAAAACAAATTTGCTCATAAGAAGAGCACCAATATACATGAATATATGAAGCACAGTGATTTACAAGAAACTAGTACACGGATACTAGAGTACCAAGTTATATCCAAACGAGGATTTAGGCAATAATGCACTAGTTTCTTGCTCACTCATCACAACAAAAGGTGGAATCAGCTTTCATGTTAAAACCAGTTGGCTGCTCACTCATTTAATCATTTTGCAAACAGAATTATGAATTCCTGAATGTAAAATGTCGCACAATCATTTACATCGTTTTCTATGCTCCTTGCTGTATTGCCAAGAGTCCATCAAACATGAAAACTACGTCTCCTTTTCTCTTGGCAATCTTCTCACCGTAGTCAATGTCAAGTCCAAAAAATAACTTGGAAACTATATCCCCATTCTCTTTGCAATTTTCTTGCCCAAGTCAATATCACAAGCAATACTTTCTCTAGTCTATTTTTACACATTATTCATAGGTTGGAATCACCAGATATATGTTTATACCATCCAGATTTTTAAATCTTAAAAATTTAATCAATCAGTATATTACCGGCGCCTTAGAGGAAGAGGAGAGCGCCTACGGACAGGACTACCACGCATTCTTCGAGGAGAGATCCTAAAAGGATAATAATTAGTCTTAAGAGTTAAGACTTTAAAACAACTCAAAGCTAAACAAGGAAATATAATGAATGAAATTAGTAGGCAACCTTGCAGGAGATCTATGCCGCCTTGGTGAGGAGGGAGAACGGCCTCTAGGTGGAGAAGCAGGTCTTCGCCTGGGAGGGGTCTCAACTCGGGGATAAGGAGATTCTAATTGACGACGAATGGGGGACTCTATGCGTTTGCGTGGAGGAGAATCTTGTGGTCCACCTCTTCTAGGCACCGGAGATCTCCTCCGTGGAGAGGGTGGTGGCTTCCGATGGGGAGAAGCTATTACAATATTTTTTTAAAAAAAACAATGTCAAAGATGCTTCATATAAATTTAAGCATCATAAACATGAATCTAGAGTACATGGATTACGTTCTCTTGGTCGCTTTGGTCCATCCATCTCAATATCAGCATCAAAATTATCAGTTCTAGAACCATTTCTCTTTGAAGAAGCTGCAACAGGCTTTGAGGGTGGTGAAATCTTTTTTGGCATAGCTAATGTGAATGTTGCGTGAACTACATTCCCATCAATTTGAGCCTGCAATAGGCACTTAACATCAATTTTGAAAGAGTGAATTTTTAATATAACTAATTTCTTCCCAAATCTTAGTTAAAACCTACACCATCCATGTATAATTGTGCCTTTTCAGCATCTGCCCTTGTCTTGAAATGAACATATCCACTTCCTCTTGGAAGATTAACCTAGTAATGCATAAAAATAGTTAAGAGCAGGGAAATATATGTATTTCAACAACATAACAGAATTAGTATAAGCTTACAGCACGGTCCACGACCAGCTCGACATCCACAACTTCACCAAAGTTACCTGCAAAGTACCAAACAAAAACAAGAACAATCAAAACCAAACAGATTACATGAATATTTGGTTTAAGAACTTTTAGGATATTTAAATGATAGAAACTTCCTTCAATAATTGCTCATATGTTCACAGTACGATGCACATTACTTGCTCTTTTTTAAATAAGAAACAGGGAAAGACAATTATAGAAATAATTTACTAACAATTGAGCAGTTCATAGTATGAGCGTTACATGAATAGATCAAGACGGCTCAAAACAAACAGGACTATCAAAGTTATCTAATATGTTATCTGCAATCTGAAATATAGTTGGTTGGAGATCTAATTATAACCAACATTAAATTAACTTAGGCTCTGTTTGGTGTTGTGGTTTGACCCGTGGCGAGGTGACAAAACTGTGTTTTGGTCAAAACACAGTTTTTAAGTGTTTGGTTAATGAATAAAAAATTGCAATTACTAATCGTGATTACTTTTAAAACCCGAGTTTTGCAAAGCTAAAATTTGTAGCTTTTCCCTACCATCAAAATATTAGAAAAGTGCACCGTAATTATTTTTTTAGCATAAAACAAGATTACATAACGCCGTTTATGAACCACCATTTGTTCATCACACTTTTCAAATCACCACCGAACAGAGCCTTGTTGATGCAAGGATGGGTAATTATTTTGTAACTACCAGCAACCACCATAACATATCAAGAGAGACTCTAAACCACCAAATATAAGAATCTTTAACAAAATTTCAAAACTGCTAATGAATTCATTGCAAACAGCTACTGTTGCACCTACCTGATCTAATGTCAACTCCCATTCCATCCTTCATTCAACGTCACGAAAGAAAAGTTATGATAAATCGAAATCAGGGCACTGTATATGTGGTTTGTGAGGAAAACCTCTTCCCATAGACAGAAATAATTGCTCCAGCACATGTCCTAAACATAAATGATAAATCCCTAAAAAACTTCTCTCTTTGTTATTTAATGGTTGCAGTGAATAACTTGCCCTGAAAGCTGGTTCAAAAAAAATTTCACCTTTATTATTTGATGGTATATACTGGCAGAATTTAACCATACAAACTTCCTAAACCATGCCAGAGAGTATCATTTCCCTTGGAGCACTTTCCAAAAATAACTACAATCCGCATGCTTAAACTTTGCTTAACAACCCTGAGCAACTACCTAGCATGTAGCCCAAGTTCAATTATGCTTAACGTTAAATGATAAACAAAGTAAAAAAGACTTGCTCCAAGTCATAACAAGGCAAGCAATGTACAGCAAAGGACCATAACAAACACCTGCTCCAAGTCAAACACCAGAAACTTTACATTTTCTTCAATTGTGCAGTATAATGAAAAAGCAAAAAGAATATAGTAAAGTTACTCATATAACAAACTCTACAGACAGATTTCAAATAAATTTACAAAAATAAGGATAAAAAGTTCAAAATTAGAATAACAAAATTATGATTCACATATAGGAGAGATCAAAACTGACATCAGGTTGAAGCAAGCATGTCTAAATCAAATTCTGATTGAATAGAGGAGCACTTTGACCATGAGGCACAAAATAACTGTGACAAAGAGAAAAAAAAATATTTGTTTTCTTTTGTCTTCCTCACAAGCCATCCTAGGTATAAAAGAGAATTGATGTCTATTTAACAACCATTATAGTGTCAAAAGTAAACACCACTCATGTTTAATGAGTACACAGATAGCAAGAGAAGTTATGCCATGCAGATGAAAATAAAAGTTGGGAAATCTTGAAAAGCACGAAATACAGAAAGGTTGATTGTCACAACATATTTATTTATCGTCAGAGAAAGCATAGCAGCAGCCGACAGCGCCCGCAAATTCTATAGCTCAAAAAGGCCAATCTTAAGAATAAAATAGTTTGTCAAAATAAAATTTCCATTGCAAACTAGTTCATAATTACATAAACAGAAGTCCTAACAATAGAAAGTATGGCAGCAATGTTTTACACCCACAAGGATGCAAAAGTGCAGCAACAAATAATAGAAAGAAAGTGGATAACTTACTGAATATTTCTCTTAAATGGCCTTCATTCACATTTCTGCTGAGCAAGTCGACATAGAGAACAAGAGAATCATTTTTCGTGGAAGCTTTCCTGAAATAAGTTGACAGTCCAGATAAAATGTAAGAAATATGCAAGTACATCGGAGGGTGTTGATCTAGATCTCATGGGAATTCAAGCAAAAATCTAGATTGACAAATGATATTTAACTGTATCAAGAAATCTATGGACAATCTCAGGCAGAAGCAATACCAAAGCTTTAAAAAATAAAATATAAATTCTAGCATATGCACAATCTAAATCCAAACTCATGAAAACAGTTCAAATAATTGTAAAACACCCAAAGTTGTTTCAAGCCAATGCAATGTTCCAAGAGCCTAGGCTCTAGGACAAGGCAATGTTCTAAAATGCACTAGGAGCTAATCGAGCAGCAACCCAGTGCCTAGGGCACCTAGACAGGCCTTGAAAATCCCTCAGCTAATAGAGAATTCGAAAATTAGGGTTTTCGCCGTGCCTCCCGCCAGAGAGGTGGGGAAACACAGTTGAGGCCAGTGTTATTAAAGGCGCAAGGCGCACCGAGGCGCAAAAGGTTCTGGAGCCTAGGCGCGCGCCTCAAGGCGCAAGGCGCGCGCCTGAGGAATGTGAGGCGCATATTTGTATATATAATTTTTCAATTAGAAAGAGGAACATGTATATTCT